>JACEEZ010011767.1:30000-47500 GCA_016584305.1 Chionoecetes opilio
CAATCAAACATATAGCAAAGGAAAGATCTGGGCGTGAAGGGTTAACACTTCACGCCCATATCTTTCCTTTGCTACATAGAATCGTATGTTGTCGAGCCATAAAACTACGAAAGTAACTGAATATACCAAATTAGTTAGTCGTCAAGGATACTAAACAGGTCATAGCTATAAAACATGGCTTATATTCACAAAAAAAATCGTCTAATGGTACCCAAATTATAAGGAAAATACGTTCTGGGTCTCAAGGGGTTAAGGTACATTGGGTATGGCCTCGCGCCCTTGGCCTCACCTAGCAGCGCACCCACACCGCCAGGGAGAGACTGAGGAGGTGGATGATGGTGCTGACGGAGGCGCGCACTGCTCTGTAGGCGGAGGACGAGGTGTTGGTCGCGTGTTGCATCGCCGCCGAGGTGTCGCCTGGGGGGGGGACGGGGGGGCATGGAGTGACGGGGAACGGAAGGCGTGGAGGGACGGGGGACGGGCAGGGCGGGGGACGGGGGGACAGTCGAGGGGGGAGCAGGAGCGGACGAGGGGGAGAGACGGGTAGGGAGGGGAAGGAAATGAAGATAAGTCAAAGTTGTTACTGAATGAATACTGAGCCGACATGCAGGTAAATGTTAATAACTACTGATACATCTTATACATGATTACTACATCAACTACCTACGATGTAACAAGAGTGTGATGTGATGACCATAGTACTACCATCAAGTAACACTAGTCGCCACTGCACTAATGTCGCCAGGCGCCATATATTACGAATGTTAGCATCACTACAGATTTGTATGTGCCACTGAAGAGGCATGCACACTCACTCATTAAGTAGTATATATTACGTACGTGTCTTCAGTGGCACATACAAGTCTGTAGTGATGCTAAAATTCGTAATACATGGCGCCTGGTGACATTAATGCAGTGGCGACTATAGTGTTATTGACATAAAATACCTATATATATTACAAGAGTGGGATGGCTAAACTACTAATGGAGACTGGAAAGTATAAAATGAGTGTTATGATATTATTAGAAGCTAAATATCTACTGCAATACGAAAAAAGGTATGTTAGTGGTTAGTTATAGCTTAGTTTAACCCATTCTTACGTTAAACACCAGTTAGAGAGAAAGAGTTCTAACGGTAAACAGTAAAAAAAAGTATCCAAGAAATAACTATCTGAAGAAAAAATAAGTTAAGAATCAACGACAATACGAAATAAAGGTATGTTAGTAGTTAGTTATAGATTAGGTTCACCCATTCTTACGTTAGACACCAGTTAGAGAGAAAGAGTTATAACTGGTAAACAAAGAAAGAATGTCAAGGAAATAAGTAACACAAGAAAGAAAAGTGAGGTTGGGTTACGTTATTCTGTTACCAAACTTTTAATACTTTGCTTAATTTTTAACTCTCTCCTAATTTTACTTTTATTTCCTTGTTTCCATTTTTACCTCTATCCTAATTCTACTTTTAATACTTTGCTTCCTTTATCACTTCTCTCCTAATTCTACTTCTAACACTTTGCTTCATTTTTAACTCTTCTCCTAATTTTACTTTGAATATTTGGCTTCCGTTTTTACTTCTCTCCTAATTCTACTTTCAATACTTTGCCTCCATTCTAACTTCTCGCCTGAAACTAATTCCAATACGTGACAGTAACAACACATAACTACACCCTTCCTCGTACCATTAACAACAACCAATTGATTCTGATCCCTATAGTTAATTGTCAATACTAATAACCAGTGTGTTTAACTACCTGTTGGATCGTGCTTGCCGTTCATTGATTCAGGATGAGCGAGCGCGTGAAATAATTAGTTAAATCTGTCGCTCGCTGTTCACCCCTTGCTTGTTATTTGTTAATTGTAAATGTTTTAATAATTGGTAAGAATAAAGATTTGTTTGTTGAGAGAGAGAGAGAGAGAGAGAGAGAGAGAGAGAGAGAGAGAGAGAGAGAGAGAGAGAGAGAGAGAGAGAGAGAGAGAGAGAGAGAGAGAGAGAGAGAGAGAGAGAGAGAGAGAGAGAGAGAGAGAGAGAGAGAGAGAGAGAGAGAGAGAGAGAGAGAGAGAGAGAGAGAGAGAGAGAGAGAGAGAAGAAATATAATAATATATATATATATAATTGCAAATAAAAAAATATAGGACAAGAGAAAACGTATCAAATGTAAACCAAAAATACTCGACCCCAAAAAAAGATAAGAATAATACCGGAAGGAGTAACAAAACTAAAAGGGAGAGAGAGAGAGAGAGAGAGAGAGAGAGAGAGAGAGAGAGAGAGAGACTTGGCAAAACATCAAAACCTTTCACTATTTATTTTGTCCCTTTGTCCTTTCTTTCTTTTTCCGTTTTCTTACTCTTCCTTGAGCCATTATTTCTTTTCGATTCTTTTCCTGTGTCTTCCTGTTTACTCGCCTGCCTGCTAATCTGTCTGTGTCTTTTCTCGTTCTTTTTCTTCCTTTCACTTCATTTCCTTTTCATGAAACTAATTAACCTTGGCGAAATAATTTTTAAGCATAGGATCAGACTTTTTTTTTTTTCATGCTTGGCCATTGTTTTTACTGTTAGTCATTCTTCTTTTTGCTTTTACTTGGAATGAACAAAAGAACAAAAGTTATCTATTGAGGCATCTGTCCATTCTTTATAATGATGATCAGTTTGAAAGAGTAGGTATATACAAAGTGTTTTGTTTTTCACTTGGAGCCAAACTTTAACAAGGCCAAGGTTGTAATGATGTGTTGTGTTCTGTCACGTATTGGAATTAATCTTAGGAGAGGAGTTAGAATGGAAGGAAAGTATTAAAAGTAGAATTAGGATAGAAGTTAGAATGGAAGCAAAGTATTAAAGTAGAATTAGGATAGAAGTTAAAATGGAAGCAAAGTATTAGAAGTAGAATTAGGATAGAAGTTAAAATGGAAGAAAAGTATTAGAAGTAGAATTAGGATAGAAGTAAAAATGGAAGGAAAGTATTAGAAGTAGAATTAGGATAGAAGTTAAAATGGAAGGAACGTATTAGAAGTAGAATTAGGATAGAAGTTAAAATGGAAGGAAAGTATTAAAAGTAGAATTAGGAGAGAAGTTAAAATGGAAGCAAAGTATTAAAAGTAGAATTAGGAGAGAAGTTAAAATGGAAGGAAAGTATTAAAAGTTTGGTAACAGAATAACGTAACCCAATCTCACTTTTTTTTCTCTTGTTACATATTTCCTTGACATTCTTTCTTTGTTTACCGTTATACCTCTTTCTCTCTACCTGGTGTCTAACGTAAGAATGCTTGTTATTGGACTACATCAATGGGTCTCGAAGTTGTTGTTTTGATTCGTAACTGATCGGTGTTTTAGAAAGGAAGCATTTCGTTACACTGATCGAGGGAGAAAGGTGTATTTTTTATCTTGTTCTTTAACATTCATATTCATTACATGTCTTTTTGTGTCTATTTGATCGAGGGAAAGACGTGTATTTTCTATAATTTTTTTACATTACTATTACTGAAATGCCTTTTTTTTTACATTACTATTACTGAAATGCCTTTTTTTTTAACATTACTATTACTGAAATGCCTTTTTTTTAACATTACTATTACTGAAATGCCTTTTTTTTTACATTATTATTACTGAAATGCCTTTTTTTTAACATTACTATTACTGAAATGCCTTTTTTTTTACATTATTATTACTGAAATGCCTTTTTTTTTAACATTACTATTACTGAAATGTTTTTTTTTTTTAACATTACTATTTCTGAAAGGCCTTTTTTTTAACATTACTATTACTGACAGCCTTTCTTTTAACATTACTATTACTGAAATGCCTTTTTTTTAACATTATTATTACTGAAATGTCTTTTTTTTAACATTACTATTACTGAAATGTCTTTTTTTTAACATTACTATTACTGAAAGGCCTTTTTTTAACATTACTATTACTGAAAGGCCTTTTTTTAACATTACTATTACTGAAAGGCCTTTTTTTAACATTACTATTACTGAAAGGCCTTTTTTTAACATTACTATTACTGAAATGCCTTTTTTAACATTACTATTACTGAAAGCCTTTTTTTTACAATTATACTGACATGCTTTCCTTTTAACATTACTATTACTGAAATGCCTTTTTTTTAACATTACTATTACTTAAATGCCTTTTTTTTAACATTACTATTACGAAAGGCCTTTTTTTAACATTACTATTACTGAAAGGCCTTTTTTTTAACATTACTATTACTGAAATGCCTTTTTTTTAACATTACTATTACTGAAAGGCCTTTTTTTTTAACATTACTATTACTGAAAGGCCTTTTTTTTAACATTACTACTGACATGCTTTCCTTTTAACATTACTATTACTGAAATGCCTTTTTTTTAACATTACTGTTACTGACATGCTTTCCTGTGTCTATATCTGTTAATTGCTCGTAAATCAATCAAAAAGCCGAGGATTATCTGCGGGATTGACATGATTTTCAGGTAGAATAAATATTTAAAGCTTCTCCCATTGGAGTAACTTATTCCCGGTGAAAAAATAATAGTGAATCAATTCCTTACCTTGATTTTGATAACTTGTCTCATTGTCTAACCTTTGAATAACTTGAATAGCTTACTTTGAATTGAATTTTCTAACTTATCTTACCTTTGAATAACTTGCCTAAAAAAAACTACAATGGATATACGAATTTACACATACTCGTAACATGACATAGCTATTCAACTACATGTATGTGTGTGTGTGTGTGTTGTGTGGTGTGTGTGTGTGTGTGTGGTGTGTGGGTTGTGGTGTGTGTAGTGTTGGGTGTGGTGTGGTGTGTGTGTGTGTGTGTGTGTGTGTGTGTGTGTGTGTGCATGATAAGGAAATGACGCTATACATTACATAAGAGTTTGACACATTAAAAAAAAGCTTACAGGCGCAATAGGCTCAAAACTAAACTATAAACAAACGTGAATCAATCGAGAACCAAAAAATAACAATGAAGAAAATATAATAGAAAGATCAAGTTCATATCCATACAAAATGTTTTAAAAGGAAATTATGAAAAAATATCAGTTAGTGAAAATCTTTGTAAATGTTGCCACTCCATCACGAAAGACTACAAAAAAAAAGAGATTATGGCAGAAAAATGGTTGGAATATCTTTTTCATACATTTTTCGAAACACAATAGCATAGAACAGAAAATACAGCCGCCGCGTCTGTTATAAGCTTGACGCGGACTTGATACAATAAATACGAAGCGTTGCATAATATGAACTTTACAAAAAAACTATAAATGACACGATAAAAAAAAAAAAAAAAAGGCATAATATACTCTGAAAAATAAGTGAAATACAAATAAATACGAATCACTGTATAATATAAACTTTACAAAAATATAACGCCATTAAAAAATCAAAAGAAACGAGAGAAGCGTAAGAGAAAGCATAAAATACTCTGAAAAATCATTGAAATACACTTAATGAAATACAGAGAAGGATTAGTAGCCATCGCGTACTCTGCTACAATGGTTAATTAATAGCTTTTAAAATGCAATAAATGACATGCAAACAAAAATAAACACATGAGAAAGCATAATATAATGTGAAAAATAAGTGAAAAATAATGAAAAAGGATTAGTAACCATCGTATATTCCTAGACAATGATGGATAGCGAGGTCAGGAAAGGTCAGTCTTGTCAAGGTGACCTGCGACCCCTCATCACCTGACCTTATATCCTGCCTGCTGCCTGCCTGTCTGCCTGTTTACCTTCCTGTTTATCTGCCTGTTTATCTGCCTGTTTACCTGCCTGTTTACATAAGAACATAAGAACATAAGAAAATAATGAAGCTACAAGAGGCCGCGAGGCCTACACTGGTAGTTCACTGTCACCTAACACTACCTACATCCACCTTTCATCCCTATCCATGAACCTATCCAGCCCCTCTTTAAAGCTCCCTAATGACTCCGCACTAACTACCTGTCTACTGAGACCATTCCATTCATTCACCACCCTATTTGTGAACCAGTTTTTCCCTATTTCCTTTCTAAATCTACGCTTTTCCAGCTTAAATCCGTTACTTCTTGTTCTACCCTGGTTAAAAGCCGTAAGAACTTTTCCTACCTCTCCTTTATTAAATTCCTTTATCCACTTAAAAACTTTTATCAGATCGCCCCTTACTCTGCGTCTCTCGAGTGAGTGTAATTTTAATAACTTCAATCTCTTCTCATAACTAAAGTTACGCATCCCTTGTATCATTTTGGTCATCCTTCTCTGCACTGTTTCTAACAAGGCTATATCCATCCTGTAATATGGAGACCAAAACTGAACCGCATAGTCTAGGTGAGGCCTGACTAGAGCCAGATAAGGCTTTAGAAAAACTTCCGCACTTCTACTTTTAACACTTCTGGTAATGAATCCTAGTAGTATATTAGCTCTATTTCTGGCCTCAATACATTGTTTCCTAGGTCGGAGGTCTGAGCTCACCCTCACTCCAATATTTTTTTTTTTTTTTTTTTTTTTTTTTTTTTTTTTTTACCTGCCTGCCTGCCTGCCTGCCTGCCTGCCTGCCTGCCTGCCTGCCTCCTGACTTGATGACATTCGATGCATCACCTTTATATATCCTGACCTAAATATAGTGACGTGATAAACTGTAGCTTGACACTTTTATTATCACTGATTTCATAACCTGCTGACTTCATAACTGCTGACTTTATAACCTGGTGACTTCATAACCTGCTGACTTTATAACCTGCTGACTTCATAACTGCTGACTTTATAACCTGCTGACTTCATAACTGCTGACTTCATAACCTGCTGACTTCATAACCTGCTGACTTCATAACTGCTGGTGACTTCATAGCCTGGTGACTTCATAACTGGTGACTTCATAACCTGGTGACTTCATAACCTGGTGACTTCATAACCTGGTGACTTCATAACTGCTGACTTCATAACTGTGACTTCATAACTTGGTGACTTCATAACCTGCTGACTTCATAACTGGCTGACTTCATAACCTGGTGACTTCATAACCTGGTGACTTCATAACTTGCTGACTTCATATCATAACCTACTGATTTCATGTCTAACTAATCTCACAACCTGCTGACTTCCTGACTTAAACCGGCTGATTTCATGACCTACTGACTTGACCTTATTCTTCATACCCTGCCAACATGATCTCAGCCTAATGACCCCGTGACTTGACTTACCTTCGAGCACCTGGATGCGGACGGTGGTGGGTTCAGCCTCATTAGCACTACAGCTGTAATTGCCCGAGTCTGAGGTGGAAGCCGCCTTGACCCTCAGCCACGACACAGGACCTTGCGCCTCTGAGGTCGTCTCCACGCTGATGCCACGACAGGTCACATGGGAGGGGGGGGGAAATGAGTTCAAAGGTCAATGATAGGAAAATGTCTCAGTTTGATATACGTAGTTTGGAAAAACAAGGGGAGAAAAATGCTGGGATTTTATTAACTGATTGTAAAAACTGGAATGGGATGTAACTTTTTTTTGTCACACGAGGGTAAACGAGGTCAAAGGTCAATGATAGGGAAATAATCAGTATAATCCCATGTAGTTTGAAAAAAAACAAGGGAAAAAAGTTGAAATTCAAATAAGCTGATAGGTCAAAACTGGAAGGTGATGTTATTGATGGGGGAAAGAAGAAAAAAACCTCTGTGAGCATATGTAGTTTCGAAAAAAAGGAAAATAAAAGTTGAAATTCAAATAAGCTGATAGGACAAAACGGGAAGGTGATGAAATTATTGTTCGTCTTTTTGTATATATTGAAAAAAGTATAGATTCTATTTTAGTCTACCGTATGTGACAGAAGAGCGACAAGGTAGTGACGCGTCGCCTAGGTTATGACCAAAGGGACAGAAATCACATTCTAGTTTTCATTTTTATTTCAAGGCGGAAGTTGGCAGGTGAGTCAGGATACAGCTAGAAAGATTGCGATATCAAAGAACGAAGAGAGAAAGGCCAATATCCAGGAAAGAGGATAAAGGGCATGCACAGAGAGGAAAGAGAGACATGGTGAGAGGCTCAAAGAGAAGAGGAGAAAGGGTATAATAGAGAAGGAAATGTAGGAAAAGTGGTAAACGTCAACTCATCAGAGAGAGAGAGAGAGAGAGAGAGAGAGAGAGAGAGAGAGAGAGAGAGAGAGAGAGAGAGAGAGAGAGAGAGAGAGAGAGAGAGAGAGAGAGAGAGAGAGAGAGAGAGAGAGAGAGAGAGAGAGAGAGAGACGCAGATAGAGAGAGAGAGAGAGACTGAGAGAGAGACGCAGATAGAGAGAGAGACGCAGATAGAGAGAGAGACAGAGATAGAGAGAGAGACAGACAGAGAAAAAGAGAGAACGAGAGAGACAGAGAGAGACAGACAGAGAAAGAGAAAATATAACGCTATTAAGGTAAGTTTTTAAAGTAAAGGTCGCAGAGTTAAACATGTTAATTCCTGGTGATTAAGCTAAATTAATGTTGTCTTTGTACTGCATGCTGACAATTAGTGCGTATTCAAAGGTGACTTCCAATGCAAGACTCCTTTAAAGATGAGGTGTGTGGCTGTTAAATAAATTATGATGAATGTGTGGGTTTTAAATCAATGTTGCTGCTATGTTGTTAAATTCTTATTATATGTGGTTGGTGAGAAATGTATAGCATGTGATACCTTATTTAGTTGGTATTCTCAATCAGTCAGTCAGTCAGTCAGTCAGCAGTCAGCCAGTCAGTCAGTCAGTCAGTCAGTCAGTCAGTCAGTCAGTCAGTCAGTCAGTCAGTCAGTCAGTCAGTCAGTCAGTCAGCCAGCCAGTCCAGTCAGTCAGTCAGTCAGTCAGTCAGCCAGCCAGTCAGTCAGTCAGTCAGTCAGTCAGCCAGCCAGCCAGTCAGTCAGTCAGTCAGCCAGCCAGCCAGTCAGTCAGTCAGTCAGTCAGTCAGCCAGCCAGTCAGTCAGTCAGTCAGCCAGTCAGCCAGCAGTCAGTCAGTCAGTCAGCCAGCCAGCCAGTCAGTCAGTCAGTCAGTCAGCCAGCCAGCCAGCCAGCCAGCCAGCCAGCCAGTCAGCCAGCCAGCCAGCCAGCCAGCCAGCCAGCAGTCAGTCAGTCAGTCAGTCAGCCAGCCAGTCAGTCAGTCAGTCAGCCAGCCAGTCAGTCAGTCAATCCCAGTCAGTAAATCCCTCTCTCCACCCTCCCTCACTCACTCAAACTCTTTCTCACTCACTCACTCACTTACTCCCTCACTCACTCCCTCCCTCCCTCCCTCCCTCACTCACTCACTCACTCACTCACTCACTCAACGTAAACAAGGAGTGAGGGATGGTCGCAAACTACTAACTGCTCTTTCCCTTAACTTTTCTCATGCATACCTAAGATACCTGAGATGCAATTCAGGGTTAACGAGGGACACTTGAGGGCTTGGCGGTGCTTTAACACAATGCTAATAGTAATACGAATAACAGCAATAATAAAAGATAATTACTGATGGAAATAAAGGTCTAATGAAGTTGATCTGGGGTATAAGGTGACAGTTTTTGTTTATGTATATGTATGTAAATGGAGTTCGAACATAAGAACATAAGGAAGCTACAAGAGGTCATAAGGGAAGTGGAAGAGTTTGGAGGTATTAGTTAACTTGTGAATCATTTATTGCTTTGTTTTTTAGGTTTATACTTCATTTTTTTATTTTTTTTTTATATAAAGTTGGATTTTGTCGTTTGAATTTTTTTTTTTTTTAATTCTTTGTGTTTATACTTCGTTATTTTTTTTTTTTTTTTTCTAATGTTTTATTTTTTGTTTTTTTGTTTTTTGTGTCGTTTCTTATGTTTATCGCTTGCTATAGAAATTTTTGGTGATATGTAAAATAAATTCAAAAATATATAAAAATTTTATGATACTCCAGCTAATTAAAAGAAAAATCTCTAGTGGTTTTATTTCTTTCATTTCGCTAACATTTTTCTTTCTTGTATCGCTCTCCAAATATCTAAGCAAATATACCCTTAATTATTTTTTATATTTTTTTACCTCTTCAAATAACGCGAATACACACACACACACACACACACACAGACACACACACAGACACACAGACACACACACACACACACACACACACACAGACACACACACAGACACACAGACACACACACATACACACACACAGACACAGACACAGACACAACACACACAACACAACACACACACACACACACACACAGACACAGACACAGACAGACACAGACACAGACACAGACACAGACACAGACACAGACACACACACAGACACACACACACACACACACACACACACACACACACACACACACACACACACACACACACACACACACACACACACACACACACACACACACACACACACACACACACACACACACACACACACACACACACATGACTTCTTCCTTTCATTTCTCCATTTCCCATCAAAAACTCTTCCCTCCTCCATGTCCTTCTATTCTTTATTTCCTTTCTTTCTCTCCCTCTCCCTCTCCCTCTCCCTCCCTTCCACCTTTTTATTCCACTCCTCCTCCCTTCCTAACTATGTTCATTTTTCTTCTGTTCCCCTAAACACAACAACCCTTTATGAACCTGTCTATTTCTGTCTCTTTCTGTCTGTCTTTCTCATTCACTCACTCGCTCTCTTTCCTTCTTTCTGTCTGTCTTTCTCACTCACTCACTCTCTCTATTTGCCTCTTTCTGTCTGTCTTTCTCACTCACTCACTCACTCTCTTTACCTCTCTCTCTGTCTGTCTTTTTAATTCCCTCCCTCTCTCTATTTGCCTCTTTCTGTATCTTTATGTAGACCAGTGTCCTCCTCGGGACACACTCATTGTCTTGGGCGACTACAATGCTACTACTGGCACTGTGAGAGATGGCTACGAGTTATGTGTTGGTCCCCATGGCTCCGGTACCAGAAACACCAACAGTTCTCTGCTTCTGAACTTTGCAAGGTCCAGAAGGTTGAGAATTGCAGGTTCTTGGTATCAGAGACCAGAGCTGCACCGCTGGACATGGTATAGTAATGCCGGAGGGGTAGCAAAGGAGATCGACCACATCCTCGTTAGCACTCGTTGGAGGATCCTCCAGAACTGCAGGGTTTACCGGAGTGCTGAGTTCTTTGGAACAGATCACAGACTTGTTGTTGCTACACTTAAGCTTCATGTCAAGTCCAGAAGAATCTCAAGAGGTAACCATACTGTGTTTCATCTTGAGAAACTGAAGGACTTGACATGTGCTCATGAGTATGCGGTGGCAGTCTCAAATCGGTTTGATGTGCTCGGTGCTCTCGGGGACCCTGTAGAACTGTGGGATACCTTCAAACGTTAAACTCTACAGGCTGCCAAGGAGTGTATTGGGGAGCACCCGAGGTCAAGGCGTGGTTTTGTCTCGACGGAGACGCTGGAGAAAATCGAGGAGAGTCGCGCTGCCAGGCTGGCTGGGAACCGGGACCAGCACAGGGCTCTATCACGCCGGACTAGAACCCTCCTGGGGAGAGACAAGGAGAGGTATTTCAGGAGTCTCGCTGAGGATGTCGAGGGTCATTTGAACGCTAATGACCTCCAACCCGCCTACTGAGCCGTGAAGAAGCTCCGTTCCAAGTCTCCTTCTCGGGCGAGTGCTATTCGAACAGCAGATGGGCACCTCGTGTCGGACATGGATGGGCAGATGGCTCGTTGGCCTGAGTACTTTGGGCAGTTGTTCACGGTGGACCCTCCAGCTGAGCAGCTCCACACCACTGGGTTACATTGGGCAGTGGATGCCGATCCTCCCATTGACGAAAGCGCACCCTCTCTTGACGAAGTCAGAGAGGCTGTAGCAAAGTTGAGGGGTGGAAAGGCAGCTGGTGTTTGTAATATCAGTGTGGAGCTCCTCAAAGCTGGGGGTGAGGCCATGATCCACGGGTTGCATGCTGTCCTGAATACCGTGTGGCAATCAGGTACCATTCCTCCTGACTGGAAAAGGGGGCTGGTCGTCCCTATCTGGAAAGGGAAAGGGGACCGTCAGGACTGCAACAATTACCGCGGTATTACACTGCTCAGCGTACCAGGCAAGGTGCTTGCCCATCTATTGCTGACACGGATTCGCAGCCATCTGGTGAAGCATCAGAGACCTCAGCGTTCTGGGTTCCCGCTGGTAAGTCAACAACGGACCGTATCCTAGCGCTTCGTGTTCTGGTGGAACGCCGACGTGAGTTTCGACAGGGGATGCTTGCAGCCTATGTTGATCTCAAGAAGGCGTTTGACTCAGTGCATCGTGAGTCACTCTGGGATCTTCTGCGACTTCGAGGGATTCCTGCAAGGACTATTGATTTGATAACTGGTCTGTATTCTGGGTCTGACTGAGAGTGCTGTGAAGTGTGGGGCAGGTATATCCGGCTTCTTTCCTGTGAATACAGGAGTGAGGCAAGGTGCGTCCTTGCCCCATCACTTTTCAACGCTTGTATGGACTGGGTATTGGACAAGGTTGTAGATCAAAGTGATTGTGGAGCATCCGTTGGCAACACCAAGATCACTGATCTTGTTTTTGCCGATGATGCAGTAATCTTTGCTGAGTCGCTGGAGGTCCTGGTGATGGCTCTCGAGGCGCTGCACGAGGAGGCAAAGCCTTTGGGACTTGAGGTCTCCTGGCTCAAGACCAAGGTCCAGGTGTTTGGAGACTTACTAGATGAAGCAGTACAGTCTGTTCATGCGTGTGGCGAGGAGATTGAGATCTTGGAAAGTTTTACATACCTTGGTAGCGCAGTCCATAATGACGGCGGGTCACGTCAAGAAATCTTACGTCGGATTGGCATAGCCCACGGTGTTATGGACTCGCTCAGCGGGAGTATTTGGCGTTGTCGGTACCTGTGCAGGAGGACAAAGATCCGGATCTTCAAATCGCTTGTGATCCCTGTCTTACTCTATGGTTGTGAGACATGGACACTAAATAGTGACTTGAAGAGACGAATCAATGCCTTTGATAATAAGTGTCTTCGCAGAATCATGGGGTATCGCTGGGATGATTACGTGTCAAATCAGCGATTGCACCGTGAGACTGAATCGAGGCCTATTACCTGCATAGTCCGTCAGCGCCAACTTCGGCTATATGGGCATGTGGCACGCTACCCTGAAACCGATCCTTCCCATCGGGTTGTATCTGTAAGAGACAATCCGGCGTGGAGGAGGCCAAGGGGGCGCCCACAAGGCTCGTGGCTGGGGCAAGTTGATGTTTCTTGTCGAGAGCTGCTTGGTATGGGAAAGGAGCCTGCATGGGAACTCGCGCGTGGTGACCCTCGGGAGTGGCGTCGTAGGGGGGCGAGGCGACGCGCCCCCCGGCGTATGCCCCCAATGATTGATTGTATCTTTATCACTCACTCACTCACTCACTATCGTCTATCTATCTGTTTATTTGACCTCTGTAGCCTATGTCTATCTTTCTCCCTCATCTCATCTCATCTCATCTCATCTCATCTCATCTCTCTCTCTCTCTCTCCTCTCTCCTCTCTCTCTCTCTCTCTCTCTCTCTCTCTCTCTCTCTCTCTCTCTCTCTCTCTCTCTCTCTCTCTCTCTCTCTCTCTCTCTCTCTCTCTCTCTCTCTCTCTCTCTCTCTCTCTCACTCACCTTATGCCAGTGTCAGGCGAGTGGTAGACAACAGCACCGCCTCTGGACCACACCACGGCGTCCTGGGGCACGTGGAAGGCATTGCACCGCAGATCAATGCTTGAACCCACCTCGTAAAACTTCTCCTGAATAGCCTCGCCTCTTGCGTCGAAAATCTCCAAACGCGGTACTGTAGACAAGGAAAAATAAGGTTGTATGGTGAGAATGCGAGGTAAATGGGTGGGTAAAGGGTAGAATAGCGAAATATGAGAGAATGTAGGAGGTGATAAAAGGGGTAAAATGGAAGGGTAGATAAGAAAAGGGTTGAATATAAGGATAGGAGAGTATTTAGGAGGTGGTAGAATGTAAGAGAAGGAAAAAATAAGGTAGTAAGGTAAGAATGAGAGGTATATGGAAGGTAGATGAGAATAGGGTAGATAGGAGAGAATGGAAGAGAATGAGAGGTGAGTGAGTGAGAAAGGGACGGAAAGAGACAAATAGAGGGTGAGTGAGTGAGAAAGAGACAGAAAGAGACAAATAGAGAGAGTGAGTGAGTGAGGAAAGGTAGATGAGAATAGGGTAGATAGGAGAGAATGTAGGAGAATGAGAGGTTGTGAAGGTGAGAAGAAGAGGTAAATAGAAGGGTAGATGAGGAAAGGGAAGGGAATGAGAGTAAGTAAGAGAATGAGAGGTTGACGAAAATCTCCAAATAAAGTGCTGTAGAAAAGTAAAAATAAGGTTGTATGGTAAGAAGAAGAGGTAAATAGAAGGGTAGATGAGAATAGGGTAGATAGGAGAGAATGTCAGACAATAAGACGTTGTTAAGGTGAGAATATGAGGTAATTAGAAGGGTAGATGGGAATAGGTTAGAATAGGGTGATAGAAGAGAATGTAGGAGGTGAGGGAATGTAGGAGAATGAGAGGTTGTAATTTTGTAAGGTGAGAATGAGACGTTGTAATTTTGTAAGGTGAGAATGAGAGGTTGTAATTTTGTAAGGTGAGAATGAGAGGTTGTAATTTTGTAAGGTGAGAATGAGAGGTTGTAATTTTGTAAGGTGAGAATGAGATGTTGTAATTTTGTAAGGTGAGAATGAGATGTTGTAATTTTGTAAGGTAAGAATGAGAGGTTGTAATTTTGTAAGGTGAGAATGAGAGGTTGTAATTTTGTAAGGTGAGAATGAGAGGTTGTAATTTTGTAAGGTGAGAATGCGAGGTTGTAATTTTGTAAGGTGAGAATGAGAGGTTGTAATTTTGTAAGGTGAGAATGAGAGGTTGTAATTTTGTAAGGTGAGAATGAGAGGTTGTAATTTTGTAAGGTGAGAATGAGAGGTTGTAATTTTGTAAGGTGAGAATGAGAGGTTGTAATTTTGTAAGGTGAGAATGAGAGGTTGTAATTTTGTAAGGTGAGAATGAGAGGTTGTAATTTTGTAAGGTGAGAATGAGAGGTTGTAGTTTTGTAAGGTGAGAATGAGAGGTTGTAATTTTGTAAGGTGAGAATGAGAGGTTGTAATTTTGTAAGGTGAGAATGAGAGGTTGTAATTTTGTAAGGTGAGAATGCAAGGTTGTAATTTTGTAAGGTGAGAATGAAAGGTTGTAATTTTGTAAGGTGAGAATGAAAGGTTGTAATTTTGTAAGGTGAGAATGAGAGGTTGTAATTTTGTAAGGTGAGAATGAGAGGTTGTAATTTTGTAAGGTGAGAATGAAAGGTTGTAATTTTGTAAGGTGAGAATGAGAGGTTGTAATTTTGTAAGGTGAGAATGATAGGTTGTAATTTTGTAAGGTGAGAATGAGAGGTTGTAATTTTGTAAGGTGAGAATGAGAGGTTGTAATTTTGTAAGTGAAATGAGAGGTTGTAATTTTGTAAGGTGAGAATGAGAGGTTGTAATTTTGTAAGGTGAGAATGAGAGGTTGTAATTTTGTAAGGTGAGAATGAGAGGTTGTCATTTTGTAAGGTGAGAATGAGAGGTTGTCATTTTGTAAGGTGAGAATGAGAGGTTGTAATTTTGTAAGGTGAGAATGAGAGTTGTAATTTTGTAAGGTGAGAATGAAGGTTGTAATTTTGTAAGGTGAGAATGAAGGTTGTAATTTTGTAAGGTGAGAATGAGAGGTTGTAATTTTGTAAGGTGAGAATGAAAGGTTGTAATTTTGTAAGGTGAGAATGAAAGGTAAATGGAAGGGAAGATGAGAATAGAGACTTGTGTTTACTTTAGGTAATTAACTGTAGAGGAGGAGGAGACTACGGAAGAGGAGGAAGGAGGTAGGGGGAGAGAGAAGGAGAAGGTGAGGAGGAGGAGAAGGAGAGGAATGAAGGAAGAAGGGAGAAGAAGACGGCGGAAGGAGGAGGAGAAGGAGGAGGAGGGAGGAGGAGGAGGTAGGAGAGGATAGGAGGAGGAGGAGGAGGAGTTGAAGGGATGTAAAAAGAAGAAGAGGCGTGAAGAGATATTAATGAGAAAAAGAAAAGATGACGAGAGGGAAGGAGAAAGAATAAATAAGGAAAAAAGGGGAAAAGTGGGCCAAAAAAAGGGAAAAGTGGGCCAAAAGGGGAAAGTGGGCCAAAAAGGGGAAAGTGGGCAAAAAAGGGGAAAAGTGGGCAAAAAAGGGAAAAGTGGCCAAAAAAGGGGAAAAGGGGACAAAAAGGGGAAAGTGGGACAAAAGGGGAAAAGTGGCAAGAAAGGGAAAAGTGGGCCAAAAAAGGGGAAAAGTGGGCCAAAAAAGGGGAAAAGTGGGCCAAAAAAGGGGAAAAGTGGGACAAAAAAGGGGAAAAGTGGGACAAAAAAGGGGAAAAGTGGGACAAAAAAGGGGAAAAGTGGGACAAAAAAGGGGAAAAGTGGGACAAAAAAGGGGAAAAGTGGGACAAAAAAGGGAAAAGTGGGACAAAAAAGGGGAAAAGTGGGCCAAGCTGAGAAGAAAAAAAAATAATATAAGTAACGAAAATTTCAGTAAACTTTTGGAGGGTGACCGAGATAGAAAAAATAAAAAATAAAAATAAAAATATATAAAAAAAACATAAGAGGATTGAGAGAGACACAAAATTCTGCTGCTTCTTCTCAACTCAAAAAAATCTCAAAAAAAAAAAAACTTTTACTAGAAAAAAAACAAAAAAATTTAAAATCTTTCAAAGGGGAAAAAAGTTTAAGGTTGGAGTATATGTATAACTGTCTTTTTCACTTTTATGGCAAAATTCTTACAAAATTACAAAAAAGATGTGTGAATATATATTTTTTTGAACTTTTTTTTTATATATATATAATTTTATTTTCTAGGTGCTTGAATTTTTGCTGTCTATTTTTATTTGTCTTTTTTTGTTTGTTTTGCTTTTGACCAGAGAGTCGAGTCAGTATATTGAAACACGTGAATCCTTTTACAGTCACATTCCAATAACAACACGAACTACTGAATTTTTTATTACCCCGCTTTATTTATATACATCCATTGATCTATTTCTACATGCTCCCAAACTTCCACTTTTACCGAAACTCAAACCGTCAGATATAACAATGCAGCTCTGGGAACTCAATTCGCAACTCACACACGGAAAGAAAAGAAAATTGTCACAAATAATATTAAATGCTAAAATATTTTCTGTCTAAATGCGTACAAAAAATAATTGAAATATTGTAACTTGACTCATATTATTTTGCGTTCTGTCCATTGTCTCTTTTTCTTCCCCCGATGATAATTTTTATTATAATTAACGATAATACGATGATAATTAACGCACACGCATACACATACACATACACATACACACACACACACACACACACACACACCACACAGACACAGACACAGACACAGACCACAGACACACAGACACACACACAGACCGCACACGCACACGCATACACATACACATACCACATCACACGCCACCACACCACACACACCACACACACACCACACACCACACACACAACAGACACAGACACATACACAGACACACACACACACACCAC
>JACEEZ010011767.1:52500-55000 GCA_016584305.1 Chionoecetes opilio
GGCTTCTTGAGTCCTTCACGTGAAAAGTATAGGCAAAGTTATTTATTTTTAACTCACAATACAGAACAATTTAGTCTCTTCCCCATTATTTATACAACACTCGTAAACCAACATAACAACATGTTTTGTGTGTTCCTGAAAACTGTACCGACACCACTTATTTACGGCAAAAGTGAGTAAATAAAGGTGAAATAAACAGGCTTCAACACACACACACACACACACACACACACACACATACACACGATGGTCAGGTTGATAAAGTTCTGGTCTCTCACTCTGTGGGTAGGCGGTTCGAATCCTCGCGCTCCCGGGGATTTTTCACTTGACAAATTCGGGCGGTTACTGTCCCCCTTGAGCAAGGGGATGGGGGTGTGTGGTGTGTGAGGTCCCAGCATTGCCCAAAGATCGGTAATAATGAGCTCCAAGCTCGCACTGAGAGGGTGAAACTGGCGATCGCGAGCCTGCTCGCGTGGACAAAGACCATGGGTGAATGACACACACACACACACACACCCACACACGTTCTTGGTCTATGTAAATGATATGACAGAGGGAGTGAACAGTTATATGAGTTTATTCGCTGATGATGCTAAATTACTAAGAAAAGTAGAAAGTAAAGAGGACTCTGAGGATTTACAAAAGGATCTAGATAAGATTTTCAGATGGAGTCAACTATGGGAAATGGAGTTTAATGCAAAAAAGTGTAAAGTGATGGAAGTGGGCAGTAGCAAAAAGAGATAAGATAAGATACTTTGATCCTATCTAGACACTTTGCAAGTACCAACTACAAGGTTATTGACTGCACAAAGCGCCACCACACCAGGACGAATTTGGTGGACCGAACCGCTGAACCGAATGGCGAGGGACTCTGCAACACCAGTCCGTGATTCTACCAACCGCGCCACCCTGGCAGGTTAGCAAAAAGAGACAGAGAGGAAAGTATTCGATGGGAAATTAATCAAAACAAAGGTCGAAAAAGATCTGGGAGTATGGATTACGGACAATTTGTCACCTGAGAAGCATATAAACAAGATCACAAGAAATACATATCAGTTGCTGAGGAATATAAGAATGGCATTCAAATATCTGGATGAAGAGATGATCAAGAAATTTATAACATCTTTGATTCGACCAAGGTTGGAATATGCGGCAGTGATTTGGTCACCACATAAAAAGAAGGATATAAGGAAGATTGAGAGAATACAAAGTGCAGCCACAAAAATGGCTCCAAGCCTGAGAGATTTACCATATGAGGAAAGACTTTCAAGACTAAAACTCCCAACTCTTGAGAAAAGAAGAGAAAGGGGAGATTTTATAGCAGTGTATAGAGTCTAGGGCATAGACGGAGAAATGTATAAGCTTTATTTTAGTTGGCACTCTCTATCTATCTATCTCTCATTATAGACGAGGATATGAACTCACTTTAAGTTAGTTGGGTCTCTCTCTCTCTCTCTCTCTCTCTCTCTCTCTCTCTCTCTCTCTCTCTCTCTCTCTCTCTCTCTCTCTCTCTCTCTCTCTCTCTCTCTCTCTCTCTCTCTCTCTCTCTCTCTCTCTCTCTAGACACAGAGAGAGAGAGAGAGAGATTATAAATATCTTAGTCAGTGTCAGTTCCATAAAGAGTGTTAGTGTGTATCATATTCTTGCATATGTTTATACCTATAAAGTATATGTTTCGTGTAATGTGTGTATGCGTGAAAGTGTTTATAGTGTTGATATGTACGTATGTATGTGTACATGTATGGGTATGTTATTTGTAGGCGCATGTGTGTGCATACGTGTATATGTGTATATGAATGTTTGCATATCTGGAAGTTTTCTAAAAAAATCTTTTTTTCTATTTTTATTTATATAATACGAATTCAGTATAGCTCATCAATTTTTTTTTTTTTTTTTTTTTCTCATAGGCGGCCTATTTTGCTATCATTAGTTCTCTTACCATAATTTGCTGCATTTGGGTTCATATAGGAGCTCAATGAACCCGGCCTGTAATTTGTTTAATGTATATATGTTTATTGTACTATATATTTAAGGCCAATAAACAAAAAACAAGCAATCTGTCTCACTCACCATAGACGGAGAGAAGAATGCGTTTGATCTTGGGCGGGTGGGAGGAGACCTGACATTCGTAGTGACCCCGGTCTGCCTCCTCCGCGGCAGTCACCACCAGGCGCCAGTTGGGTTCCTCGTACTCTAGCAAATACCTGTGTGGGAGTAGTAGTAGTAGTAGTAGTTGTTGTGGAAGTAGTAGTAGTAGTAGTAGTAGTAGTAGTTGGTAGTAGTGGGAGTAGTAGTAGTAGTAGTAGTAGTAGTAGTATAGTAGTAGTAGTAGTAGTAGTAGAAGTAGTAGTAGTAGTAGTAGTAGTAGTAGTAGTAGTAGTAGTAGTAGTAGAAGTAGTAGTAGTAGTAGTAGTAGTAGTAGTAGTAGTAGTAGTAGTAGTAGTAGTAGTAGTTGTAGTAGTAGCAGTAGTAGTAGTAGTAGTAGTAGTAGTAGTTGTTG
>JACEEZ010011767.1:62500-67500 GCA_016584305.1 Chionoecetes opilio
TCTCGTCTAAAAAGGGGTAGATAAAGGGTAGATGAAGGGTATAATAGGCTGCATCTACCCTCCAGCCTGGACATTGGGTATAAAAAGGGTAGTGATGGTGCGATGTAACAGTTCTACCCTTAATGTACCCCTTATTTCTGAGAGTGTACTGTCTTCTTTATAGGGACTGGCAACTAAGCGAGATATTTGTAACCTCTTTTTTTGTTTACCTTAGGCCAGTCCTTTGTGATGTAAATAACGAAAAAAAGAAAAACAACCGTATATATAGTATCCACAAGGAATTGAATCTCGTCTGTCTAAATGAGGTAGCCTACGGTACAGCTGCTTAGGTAATTTTTCAAAGGGAGTGAATGTCGCCTACGTAATATATTGTACAGTACACACATAGAGTAATTAAGCCTTAGTAGGTTTGGTACAATAGACAGTAGTACATTAGACCACAATAGTACTTCGTAAGACTACATCATTAAAAGGGTTATGAATTACGTAACCTTCTTTTATATTATTCACAGGAAGGAAACTTAACAAACACATTTACTCTCACACACACACACACACACACACACACACACACACACACACACACACACACACACACACCACACACCACACACACACACACACACACACACACAACACACAGGACAACACACAACACAACACACAGAGAACACAACAACAGACACACACACACACACACACACAACACACACTACACACACACACACACACACACACACACACACACACAACACACACACAACACACCACACACACACTACACACACAACACACACACACACAACAACACACACAATAACTCTCTCTCTCTCTCTTCTCTCTCCTCCTCTCCTTTTCTCTCTACATCCTTCTCTCTCTCTCTTCTCTCATTCATTTGAAAGCTCGTGTTGGAGGCGTACAACAGTAATCAACAAGATGAAGGGCAGGATAGGAGAGTGAGAGAGAGAGAGAGAGAGAGAGAGAGAGAGAGAGAGAGAGAGAGAGAGAGAGAGAGAGAGAGAGAGATAGAGAGAGAACGAGAGAAGAAGAGAGAGAGAGAGAGAGAGAGAGAGAGAGAGAGAGAGAAAATGTAGACAGCGAAGGCCTCAAATCAACTCAATTCCTTTAATATATCCAATTGATTTACCAACTACATATTATACCTTATACCTTATACCTTATAACTACTACCTGACTATCTAACTACTTATACCTACTACTACTTGTGTATATCTTTTTTTATGGTTATAATGAAAACTTTTATGCATTAAGAATGATTAGTTTATATATTGTTAACTTCCATATTATTATCTAGAACATTTTATATTTTCAAAATAGCCTGACCAGTCCCTTGCTATGTATATATGTATTATAGCTTTCAGGTCCTATAAAAATTTCGGCTTATTGGACCTGGCTGTATCACTATGCATAATATATTCATTAGTACGAAACTACATGGCCAAATATATATATCAATATCAATACTTTACTTACCGTTCGATCTCGTAGTCTAAACACTTTAACTACCTAACTACCAAGCTAACTATAACTACTGCTTATAACTTACCTTATAACTTATAAATGCTACCTTACTACCTTAATATTTATACCAACTACTACTTCAATACTACTACTACTACTTCAATACTACTACTACTACTTCAATACTACTACTTTAATACTACTACTACTACTACTTCAATACTACTACTACTACTACTACTTCAATACTACTACTACTACTTCAATACTACTACTACTACTACTTCAATACTACTACTACTACTACTTCAATACTACTACTACTACTACTTCAATACTATTACTACTACTACTGCTTCAATACTACTACTACTACTACTTCAATACTACTACTACTACTTCAATACTACTACTACTACTACTTCAATACTACTACTACTACATCAATACTACTACTACTACTACTTCAATACTACTACTACTACTTTAATACTACTACTACTACTTCAATACTACTACTACTACTTCAATACTACTACTACTACTTCAATACTACTACTACTACTTCATACTACTACTACTTCTACAATACTACTACTACTTCAATACTACTACTACTACTTCAATACTACTACTACTACTCCAATACTTTACTCACCGTTCGATCTCGTAGTCTGAACACTTGGCAGTCCAGAATGGCCGTTTTGCCCCTGCTCACGGTGACATTGGTGGCGTTGAGGTTGTGGAGGAAGTATGGGAGTGTGGCGGGGTCTGGTGTGGAGGGGGGAGGCTCCGTGGTGGTGGCGGGGATGTCTATGCTGGGTGCGAATCCCCCCACACCCCCACAACACACTGTAAGGGGAGAAAAGGAGGGTTTGATAAGTGGCTGGGGTGGTGAGAAAATGGAACTTTTTTTAATTTTTTAACCTAAACTGTGATAAATTGGAATTTTTTTTACCTGACTCGTGATGAAATGGAAGCTTTTTTAACCAAACGCTTATTAAAATTATAGAGAAATGTTAGTTTGTATATTTTGTACACCCTCACAACACACTGAAAAGAGGGAAAATGGATTAAAATAAGGATAAGGAATGAATAGGGAGAATGTTTGATAAGTGGTTGGTTGGTGGTAGTGAGAAAATATTACCTTTTTTTTTTTAACCTAGGTAACCCATGATAAAATGGAACCTTTCTCAACCTAACCCGTGATAAAATGGAACCTTTCTTAACTAACCGTGATAAAATGGAACCTTTCTCACCTAACCCGTGATAAAATGGTTCCTTTCTCAATCTAACCCGTGATAAAATGGAACCTTTCTCAACCTAACCCGTGATAAAATGGAACCTTTCTCAACCTAACCCGTGATAAAATGGAACCTTTCTCAACCTAACCCGTGATAAAATGGTCCTTTCTCAACCTAAGAACCGTGATAAAAATGGAACCTTTCTCAATCTAACCCGTGATAAAATGGAACCTTTCTCAATCTAACCCGTGATAAAATGGTTCCTTTCTCAATCTAACCCGTGATAAAATGGAACCTTTCTCAATCTAACCCGTGATAAAATGGAACTTTTCATCTAACCCGTGATAAAATGGTTCCTTTCTCAATCTAACCCGTGATAAAATGGAACCTTTATCTCACCTATAAACCCTGTATAAATGGAACCTTTTTTTCATCTAACCGTGATAAATGGAACCTTTCTCAACCTAACCCGTGATAAAATGGAACCTTTCTCAACTAACCCGTGATTAAAATGGATCCTTTCTCAATCTAACCCGTGAAAAATGGAACCTTTTAATCTAACCCGTGATAAAATGGAACCTTTCTCAACTAACCCGTGATAAAATGGTTCCTTTCTCAATACTAAACCGTGATAAAATGGAACCTTTCTCACCTAACCCGTGATAAAATCGAACCTTTTTTCTAACCCGTGAAAATGGAACCTTTTTCAACCTAACCCGTGATAAAATGGAACCTTTTTCAACCTAACCCTGTGATAAAATGGAACCTTTTTTAACCTAACCCGTGATAAAATGGAACCTTTCTCAATCTAACCCGTGATAAATGGAACCTTTTTCACCTAACCCGTGATAAAATGGAACCTTTCTCAACCTAACCCGTGATAAAATGGAACCTTTCTCAATCTAACCCGTGATAAAAATGGAACCTTTCATCAATCTAACCCATGATAAAATGGAACCTTTTTCATCTAACCCGTGATAAAATGGAACCTTTCTTAACCTAACCCGTATAAAATGGAACCTTTCTCAATCTAACCGTGATAAAATGGAACCTTTCTCAACTAACCCGTGTAAAAATGGAACCTTTCTTCAACTAACACCGTGATAAATGGAACCTTTCTCAATCTAACCCGTAAAATGGAACCTTTTATATCTAACCCGTGATAAAAGGAACCTTTCTTCAACCTAACCCGTGATAAAATGGAACCTTTCTCAATCTAACCCGTGATAAATGGAACCTTTCTCAATCTAACCCGTGATAAAATGGAACCTTTCTTAACCAAACCCTCGTGATAAAATGGAACCTTTCTCAATCCTAACCCGTGATAAAATGGAACCTTTTCAATCTAACCCGTGATAAAATGGAACCTTTTTTCAACTAACCTTCTCGTGATAAAATGGAACTTTCTCAATCTAACCCGTGAAAAATGGAACCTTTTTCAACCTAACCCGTGATAAATGGAACCTTTTCACCTAACCGCGTGAAATGGAACCTTTCTCAATCTAACCCGTGATAAAATGGAACCTTTTCACCTAACCCGTGATAAAATGGAACCTTTCTCAATCTAACCCGTAAAGATTAAAAAATGGAACCTTTCTCCATCTAACCCGTGATAAAATGGAACCTTTCTTCCATCTAACCCGTGATAAATCGAACCTTTCTCAATCTAACCCGTGATAAAATGGAACCTTTTTCCAACCAACCCGTGATAAAATGGAACCTTTTTCAACCTAACCTGTGATAAAATGGAACCTTTTCTCATCTAAACCCGTGATAAAATGGAACCTTTTTCACCTAACCCGTGATAAAATGGAACCTTTCTCATCTAACCCGGATAAAATGGACATTTCTCCAATCTAACCCGTTAAAATGGAACCTTTCTCATAACCCGTGATAAAATCAACCTTTCTCAATCTAACCCGTGATAAAATGGAACCTTTTCGTAAATAACCCCGTGATAAAATGGAACCTTTTTCAACCTAACCTGTGATAAAATGGAACCTTTTTTAACCTAACCCGTGATAAAATGGTTCCTTTCTCAATCTAACCCGTGATAAAATGGAACCTTTCTCAATTTAACCCGTGATAAAATGGAACCTTTCTCAACCTAACCCGTGATAAAATGGAACCTTTTTTGACCTAACCCGTGATAAAATGGAACCTTTCTCAATTTAACCCGTGATAAAATGGAACCTTTCTAAATTAACCCGTGATAAAATGGAACCTTTCTCAACCTAACCCGTGATAAAATGGAATTTTTCTCAACCTAACCCG
>JACEEZ010011767.1:70000-90000 GCA_016584305.1 Chionoecetes opilio
CCTCCCTCCCTTTCCCCCTTCTCCCCTTACTCTGAAAGGCGCTCCCCTCTCCCCTCTTTTTTCTTCCTGTTCAATGGTATTTGGTTAGTTTGATAGGTAGTACTTCCCATTTCCTCTTTCTTTTTCCCCTCACTTCCCTCCCTCCATTCCTCTCTCCTGACTCCTGCTATCTACTTCCCTCTTTCTTCTTCCATCATTTTCCCCTCCTTCTCTCCTTCCATTTCTCCCTCATTCCCTCTTCTTCTCTTTCCCCTCCTTTCTCTCTCATTATCCCTCTCTCCCGATTACTGTCTGAGAGAGAAAAGTAGGAGAGGGAAAGTTTGAGAGAGAAAAGTGTATCATCAGAATTCGATACATGGGGTGAAGGAAAGTTTATCAGATTAAATAAGATGGATTATAGGATTAAACATGATATATAGTTACTGTTTTAGTTTATCATTGGAGTTTTCTACCTGTGAAACACGAGCTTAAATAAGGATTAATAAGTAATGCATGAAAAATATTTATAATCACAGGACTGATACACTTTATTCACTTTATTCTCATTCATTTATATCATCACAAGTTTAACGATGAAAATATAAATCAGAGTGAATACATAGATGGTAAAGGAATTGTTATAGAAGTTCTGAATGAAGTTGTTCAATATTTGTATTTTACGTGTGAAAAATGTGATTACAGGAAAAATATAAATGACATTAATATTTTTTGTATTCTATGTTTTTATTTTGATGTGAAAAAAGTTAAATTACAGGAAAAATAAAAAGGACATTAATATTTTTTGTATTTTATGTTTTTATTTTGATGTGAAAAAAGTTAAATTACAGGACAAATAAAAAGGACATGAATTATTTTTGTAGTTAATTATGTATTTTATTTGTTCAAAGAGGAATTACAGGAAAAAGAAAAGAAATTGAATTACGAATGACTGCACAATAATGAAAGGAGATTAGATAGGACAAATAATTAAAGGAAGAATAGAGGGTGAGACGAGAGAGAGAGAGAGAGAGAGAGAGAGAGAGAGAGAGAGAGAGAGAGAGAGAGAGAGAGAGAGAGAGAAAGTGCTGCAATAGAAGACAGTGATTGGATCTCTGGGACGTATGATGAAAGGCAGGTTTGAGAGGACGGCGTGAGAGAAAGGGAAGAGAAGAATGCGAGGGTTTGGGAATAGAAGGAAGGAATGAAAGGACAGGAATAAAGAGAGTGATGAGAAAAAAATGATAATACTGAGGAAGAAAAGAAAGAAAATAGAAAAAAGGAAAGAAAGAGAAAGAAACAAAAATATATGACATAAAAACAGAACATTTCCAAACACTCAAAAAAACAAACAAAAAACATGAATGATAAATACTAATAAAAAAAATTATAATAAGGGAGAAAAGAAAGGAAAATAGAAAAAATGGAAGAAGAATCAGAGAAATAAAACATAAGACATTAAAAAACAGAACATTTCTAACCACTCTACAAAATTAACTATAAAGGAGAGGCAGGATTTTTACCTGTTCACCCTCACCCCCTCACACACCTTCACCCACACACCCTCACACACACACCCTCACACACACACCCTCACACACACACCCTCACACACCAGAGGTGGGCACTTCCGCAAACACTTCCGCAAACCGCAACTTCCGCAAGTCCGAATTCGTTTGCAGATTTGCGAAAGAGTAAATGTTTGTGGATTTGCGTTTGCGGAAGCACTTTCGCAATCGCAAATATGTCCGCAAACTCTCAATTTTGAACATGATTCCATCGCGGCTACGCGCACCGTCCAGAGAACGCTGCTTGCCCACCAGTGACTCTCCCTCTTTGATCAAAGGGATTTTTTGATGCCACAGCAATCCTGTACTCTGGGACTGAGAGTGCTGCGAAGTGTGGGGCAGGTGTATCTAGCTAATTTCCTGTTAATATAGGAGTGAGGCAAGGGTGCGTCCTTGCCCCATCACTTTTCAACACTTGTATGGACGGTATTGGACAAAGTTGTAGATCAAAGTGATTGTGGAGCATCCCTCGGCAACACCAAGATCACAGATCTTGTTTTTGCCGATGATGCAGTAATCTTTGTCTAGTCGCTGGAGGTCCTGGTGATGGCTCTCGAGGCGCTGCACGAGGAGGCAAAACTTTTGGGACTTGAGGTCTCCTGGCTCAAGACCAAGGTCCAGGTGTTTGGAGGCTTACTAGATGAAGCAGTACAGTCTGTTCATGCGTGCGGCGAGGACATTGAAATCTTGGAAAGTTTTACATATGTACCTTGGTAGCGCAGTCCATAATAAATTCGATCCCCGACCCCGCTCACACCCGGGGATTTTTCACTGACAAATTCGAACGGTTACTGTCCCCCTTGAGAGAGAGAGAGAGAGAGAGAGAGAGAGAGAGAGAGAGAGAGAGAGAGAGAGAGAGAGAGAGAGAGAGAGAGAGAGAGAGAGAGAGAGAGAGAGAGAGAGAGAGAGAGAGAGAGAGTTCAAATAATAACCACTAAATGTATAATGGTAAAAATAGTTATTGAGACTTTTTCAAAATAGGGAATGATTAAGGCCATTTAGGATTACAAGGGATGCAATGTGACCTGAGACCCTGAGAAGCCCTGAACTAAACGTTGTGTTGTTTTAGGGACATTTTTCTCTTTAAATCTTCAAAGTTTAAGATTAAGTATACATGATTTTTTTTTCGTCATTGCCAGTTAACCCTTTGAGACCCAGAACGTAATTTTCATTGCAATTTGGGTACCATTAGATGATTTTAATTAATATAAGCGATATTTTATAGATGTGACCTGTATAGTATTATTGTCCACTAGCGTATTTGGTGTAATAGTTGCTTTTCGTAATTTTATGGCTAAGAACAGACGATTTTATACAGCAAAGGAAAGATCTGGGCGTAAAGAGGTTAATAAGTTTTTCAATTAATATATTGCAGTTCTTTTCTAATGTCTGTATAATCTGCCTTGTTGTAATGCGGAAGTAATTTATTTTCCGTGATATTAACGCTACATAATATAACGTTACATTTAATTATTCAGACATCTCTACCGGCTAGATGCTTACCAAGGTTATAGTATTCAACAAGAAACAGGATGAAAGGGACATGGAGAGGGAAAGAGTGGGGATAAAGGGCGGGGGAAAGATGCATGGAGGAGAGAACTATGGATAAAGAAATGAAGGATATATTTAGAAGGAAAATGATAGTTGAGAGAAGAAACACAAAGGGTTGAAAAGGAAGAGATGCCAAGACAAACAGGAATGATTAAAAAGAAAGGAAACGAAATGAGATTTAGGAAAAGGAAAAATATTGAGGTATAGGAAGGGAAGAGACCACGATGGGCGATAGCAAGACACCAGAGAGAGAGAGAGAGAGAGAGAGAGAGAGAGAGAGAGAGAGAGAGGAGAGAGAAGAGAGAGAGAGAGAGAGAGAGAGAGAGAGAGAGAGAGTAATAGATGTACTAATATTAGTAGTACAAGTATTAGTAGCAGCAGCAGCTAATATCAGCTAGCTTAAAAGCAGTAATGGTAGTAGCACAAACTATAGAGTATTGGAGATTTCAGGTTCAGTAATAATATAGTAGATGGAAAACAAACATGGGATTCATAAGAAAGTAAGAAATAAGACAGTCCGCGCCTCCCCCCGGCCTGCCACAACCGGTCAGTTGGATCACTAATCAGCTCAGTGATCAGATCAGTGATCCTTCTGCTTGCGTCTCTCTCGCCTCTTTTTGCGGGCATTCCTCTCCTTATCGGACACGTCCTCCGAGCCGGTGTTCCTGTACTGGAAAGGGCAAAAGTCTGACGAAGACTTTTTGGTGTTGCCCTTGGTGGAGGAGGAGGCGTTGCCCTTGGTGGAGGAGGAGGCGTTGCCCTTGGTGTTGGAAGAGGAGGCCTTGCCCTTGGTGGAGGTGGGCTCCTGCCGGGGCTGGGACTGCTGCTGCCGGGGCTAGTTGGCTCCCAGCTTGGCGTCGTACCTCGCCCTCATGTCGGGGTCGGAGAGAGTTGCGTAGGCTCCCTGCAGCAGCTGGAACCTGGCCGTGGCCGCCGCGACGTCCTGCGGGTTCTTGTCCGGGTGCCAGGCCAGGGAGAGGCGGCGGTACTCCTTCTTGATCGCCTCCTGCGTGGCGTCGAGGCCACGCCCAGCACTTGGTAGTGCGTGTCGCTCATCACGGATGCTTTTTGACTCATTATTTAAACTTTTGTTGTTTTGTCTTCTCAGTCTCAATCCCACCTTGCAATATTGCAGTCACCAAAAAGGTTATACCCTTCCCAGAGTCTCGCTCAGAGGGTAGCCCAGCCCAACAGAAAAGGAGGTAGGAGTTAAGCTAGTCACTGAGAGGCTTGGAGTGCCGCAGGGCGCGCTAACGCTACCCGCAAGGCAGCCTGGATCTAGGACGACTGTTAAGTCAATAAGGGCCAAAATCAGTTTATTAACCCCGCCAGCGTGAGCCTTACAGCATAAAAGATGTTACCTTATATGGCACGTCAAAGTTGAGACAGCAGCCCGCTACCTCTACCCTCCTAGCAAATCGCGTTCAGTGTGGCCGTAGCCACCGTAGCCGTTAGATCGGTAATAATGAGCTCCAAGCTCGTAACAGGAGAATGTGTGTGTGTGTGTGTGTGTGTGTGTGTGTGTGTGTGTGTGTGTTGAGGGAGAGAGAGAGAGAGGATGGCTATATAGATGATGGAGGAAAAAGAGGGAATGGGAGAGATAAATATGTGGATAGCGAACTCCTTTTTTTCCTCCTCCTCTCTTCATTGCATGTATTCTCTCTCTCTCTCTCTCTCTCTCTCTCTCTCTCTCTCTCTCTCTCTCTCTCTCTCTCTCTCTCTCTCTCTCTCTCTCTCTCTCTCTCTCGGCTGTCTAAAAACAGAAATGTGTGCGAAAATGGAAACGTACAATAAGAGACATATTGACAGCATGCTCGGTCAGTCTGTTTCTCTCACTACATATATGGACTTAACAAAAGGGTGTCAACCCCACTACATACAAAATGGACTAATTACTAGGCGCCAGCAGGTGTGTTATAGTAGGCTAAGGTTAGGGTATAAGTACATCTGGGAGGTAGCTGGCAGTGACAACATCAATATGATAAAATGTCTCCTGTGTAAAACAGAAGAGAAGCACACACTCCGCCATTATGTAATGGAATATCAAAAAATTATCTTTTTTAGAGGCAGCTGTGCCAATGCCTCCTATGCTGGGCTGCTGCACTATTATCTACAACCATGTAACCTTATCCAAGTCAGAAACAGTCATCTAAACTTTGCCAATCATAAAGGACTTAATATATATGTAACGTAAGTCTTTTGTATATGCATATCTAAATGTGATTAACAATGAAATGTTACTATCTAACTTCATTAATCATGGCAATCCTTCCCGTGAACCTGCACGGGGGGTGCGCCCTTTGTCTATTTTGTACCCTTAATTATATATGTATTATGTATAATGTGTACATTATTCACAATAAACGTTTTGATCTGATCTGATCTCTCTCTCTCTCTCTCTCTCTCTCTCTCTCTCTCTCTTCTCTCTCTCTCTCTCTCTCTCTCTCTCTCTCTCTCTCTCTCTCTCTCTCTCTCTCTCTCTCTCTCTCTCTCTCTCTCTCTCACGTGATTTCTTAAAACTAACTACAACAGTAACATTATTTTGCTATTTTATGTTATTGTTAGCTATAATTTTGATCGACATTATTATCCTTTGTATCATTATTACTGTATTATCAGTATTTGTATCATTATTACTGTATTATTATCATTTTTATCACTATTACTGTATTATCAGTATTTGTATCATTATTACTGTATTATCAGTATTTGTATCATTATTACTGTATTATTATCATTTTTATCACTATTACTGTATTATCAGTATTTGTATCATTATTACTGTATTATCAGTATTTGTATCATTATTACTGTATTATCAGTATTTGTATCATTATTACTGTATTATCAGTATTTGTATCATTATTACTGTATTATCAGTATTTGTATCATTATTACTGTATTATTATCATTTTTATCACTATTACTGTATTATCAGTATTTGTATCATTATTACTGTATTATCAGTATTTGTATCATTATTACTGTATTATCAGTATTTGTATCATTATTACTGTATTATCAGTATTTGTATCATTATTACTGTAGTATCAGTATTTGTATCATTATTACTGTATTATCAGTATTTGTATCATTATTACTGTATTATCAGTATTTGTATCATTATTACTGTATTATCAGTATTTGTATCATTATTACTGTAGTATCAGTATTTGTATCATTATTACTGTATTATCAGTATTTGTATCATTATTACTGTATTATCAGTATTTGTATCATTATTACTGTATTATCAGTATTTGTATCATTATTGCTGTATTATCAGTATTTGTATCATTATTGCTGTATTATCAGTATTGGTATCACTATTACTGTATTATCAGTATTTGTATCATTATTACTGTATTATCAGTATTTGTATCACTATTACTGTATTATCAGTATTTGTATCATTATTACTGTATTATCAGTATTTGTATCATTATTGCTGTATTATCAGTATTTGTATCATTATTGCTGTATTATCAGTATTTGTATCATTATTGCTGTATTATCAGTATTTGTATCACTATAACTGTATTATCAGTATTTGTATCATTATTACTGTATTATCAGTATTTGTATCATTATTACTGTATTATCAGTATTTGTATCATTATTACTGTATTATCAGTATTTGTATCATTATTACTGTAGTATCAGTATTTGTATCATTATTACTGTATTATCAGTATTTGTATCATTATTACTGTATTATCAGTATTTGTATCATTATTACTGTATTATCAGTATTTGTATCATTATTGTTGTATTATCAGTATTTGTATCATTATTGCTGTATTATCAGTATTTGTATCATTATTACTGTATTATCAGTATTTGTATAATTATTACTGTATTATCAGTTTTTGTATCATTATTGCTGTATTATCAGTATTTGTATCACTATTACTGTATTATCAGTATTTGTATCATTATTACTGTATTATCAGTATTTGTATCATTATCACTGTATTATCAGTATTTGTATCATTATTACTGTATTATCAGTATTTGTATCATTATTACTGTATTATCAGTATTTGTATCATTATTACTGTATTATCAGTATTTGTATCATTATTACTGTATTATCAGTATTTGTATCATTATTGCTGTATTATCAGTATTTGTATCACTATTACTGTATTATCAGTATTTGTATCATTATTGCTGTATTATCAGTATTTGTATCATTATTGCTGTATTATCAGTATTTGTATCACTATTACTGTATTATCAGTATTTGTATCATTATTACTGTATTATCAGTATTTGTATCATTATTGCTGTATTATCAGTATTTGTATCACTATTACTGTATTATCAGTATTTGTATCATTATTACTGTATTATCAGTATTTGTATCATTATTGCTGTATTATCAGTATTTGTATCATTATTACTGTATTATCAGTATTTGTATCATTATTACTGTATTATCAGTATTTGTATCATTATTACTGTATTATCAGTATTTGTATCATTATTACTGTATTATCAGTATTTGTATCATTATTACTGTATTATCAGTATTTGTATCATTATTACTGTATTATCAGTATTTGTATCATTATTACTGTATTATCAGTATTTGTATCATTATTACTGTATTATCAGTATTTGTATCATTATTACTGTATTATCAGTATTTGTATCATTTTTGCTGTATTATCAGTATTTGTATCATTATTACTGTATTATCAGTATTTGTATCACTATTACTGTATTATCAGTATTTGTATAATTATTACTGTATTATCAGTATTTGTATCATTATTACTGTATTATCAGTATTTGTATCATTATTACTGTATTATCAGTATTTGTATCATTATTGCTGTATTATCAGTATTTGTATCATTATTACTGTATTATCAGTATTTGTATCATTATTACTGTATTATCAGTATTTGTATCATTATTACTGTATTATCAGTATTTGTATCATTATTGCTGTATTATCAGTATTTGTATCATTATTACTGTATTATCAGTATTTGTATCATTATTACTGTATTATCAGTATTTGTATCATTATTACTGTATTATCAGGTTTTGTATCATTATTACTGTATTATCAGTATTTGTATCATTATTACTGTATTATCAGTATTTGTATCATTATTACTGTATTATCAGTATTTGTATCATTATTACTGTATTATCAGTATTTGTATCATTATTACTGTATTATCAGTATTTGTATCATTATTACTGTATTATCAGTATTTGTATCATTATTACTGTATTATCAGTATTTGTATCATTATTACTGTATTATCAGTATTTGTATCATTATTACTGTATTATCAGTATTTGTATCATTATTACTGTATTATCAGTATTTGTATCATTATTACTGTAGTATCAGTATTTGTATCATTATTACTGTATTATCAGTATTTGTATCATTATTACTGTATTATCAGTATTTGTATCATTATTACTGTATTATCAGTATTTGTATCATTATTACTGTATTATCAGTATTTGTATCACTATTACTGTATTATCAGTATTTGTATCATTATTACTGTATTATCAGTATTTGTATCATTATTACTGTATTATCAGTATTTGTATCATTATTACTGTATTATCAGTATTTGTATCATTATTACTGTATTATCAGTATTTGTATCATTATTACTGTATTATCAGTATTTGTATCATTATTACTGTATTATCAGTATTTGTATCATTATTACTGTATTATCAGTATTTGTATCATTATTACTGTATTATCAGTATTTGTATCATTATTACTGTATTATCAGTATTTGTATCATTATTACTGTATTATCAGTATTTGTATCATTATTACTGTATTATCAGTATTTGTATCATTATTACTGTATTATCAGTATTTGTATCATTATTACTGTATTATCAGTATTTGTATCATTATTGCCATCATTATCATAATATTTATTATTGTTTGTATTATTGATATTAATATTGCTGTTATTACTATTAATTTATTATTATTATTATTATTATTATTATTATTATTATTATTATTATTATTATTATTATTATTATTATTATTGTTCATTTATTATTATTATTATTGATATTATATTTATAAGTTATAGTAAGAATCATGGTCACAGCTACTGATTTTGATATGTGTGTGTGTGTGTGTGTGTGTCTGTGTGTGTGTGTTGTGTGTGTGTGTGTGTGTGTGTGTGTGTGTGTGTGTGGTGTACGTGTGTGTGTGTGTGTGTGTGTGTGTGTGATGTGTGTGTGTGTGTGTGTGTGTGTGTGTGTGTGTGTGTGTGTGTGTGTGTGTGTGTGTGTGTGTGTGTGTGTGTGTGTGTGTGTGTGTGTGTGTGTGTGTGTGTGTGTGTGTGTGTGTGTGTGTGTGTGTGTGTGTGCGCGTGTGTGTGTGTGTGTGTGTGTGTCAGTTACCTTCTCCCCCTCGGTCAATTGATCTTGTTTAGACTTTCATCCCTCTTTATTTATTTATCTTTTTGTTTACTAAAAGACAGCAAGAGAGAGAGAGAGAGAGAGAGAGAGAGAGAGAGAGAGAGAGAGAGAGAGAGAGAGAGAGAGAGAGAGAGAGAGAGAGAGAGAGAGAGAGAGAGAGAGAGAGAGAGAGAGAGAGAGACTAAACAATCAAACAAACAAATAAACTTTAAGATTTATCTTTTTCATGTACAAATTTTCGTCACCAAAAATAACTAAAATCCTTAATACCACAAAGTGCTTCACCTCTATTTTGCAATATAGGCAGAGAAAATATCACCTAATTGGTTTGCGGTTTGCGGACTTGCGGTTGCGGAACGTAAGGATTGGGGTTTGCGGATTTGCGTTTGCGGAAGTGGATTTTCGTTTGCGGTGCCCACCTCTGCCACACACACACACCCTCCACCCTCACACACACACACACACACACAAAAACCCTCACACACACCCACCCACACATACCCTCACCCAGTCACCCACACACACCCTAAACCCTCACCCACACACACCCACACAAACCCTCACACACACACACCCTCCACCCTCACACACACACACCCACACAAACCTTCACACACACCCACACCCACACAAATACCACACACCACCCACACCACACACACACACACCCACACATACCCTCACCCACATACCCACACCCACACATACCCTCACACACACCCACCCACAAATACCCTCACACACACACCTACACCCACACACACACACACCCACACATACCCTCACACACACACACACCCACGCATACCCTCACCCACACACACACACTAACACACCCTCACACACACACCCACTAACACACCCTCACACACACACACCCACACACACACACAAACCCTTACACATACACACCCTCCACCCTCTCACACACACACACACCCTCACACACACACACACACACACCCTCACACACACACACACACTCGCTAACACCCTCACACCTTCTAACACATCCCCACCCTCACACACCCACACTCCTTTCCATCCTCACACACCCTCACCCCACCACAAACTCTCCCCTCACACCCTTACCCTCACCACACATCATCCACCCTCTTACCTGCATCAAATATTCAGGGAACACAGTCTGGATTAAGAGCCGAGGACCAAACTTTTTCTTGCAACATTCTTGTGAAATAATCCATTGGGAGACACGAGAGGCAGAGTTTTTGTAATGCGTAACTCTTGCCGGTAAAGTTAATGCCACATGATATTTATATTTTATTGACATTCCTCTTTTACCAGTGGTTATTATTTATTGATTTACTCCTATCATTTATCCCTTATTATCTTTTATTTTGGGGTGTATAAACTCTTGCTGTTAAGGTTAATGCTTCGTAATGTTAATAGTATATCTGATTATTCCTCTTTTATCGTGTAGTTATTATATATTTATGTCCTATTTTATTCTTTATCTCCTATTATCGCCTTTTATCTGGCCTTCCTGTGTGTAGTGCATGCATTAAAAAAAAAATTCTATAGGAAAGAAGAATTTTTCCCAGACAAACAACTGTAGAACAACTTTAGAATGGGTATTTTTTAGGAAATTTTTTCATACGATTTATTATTTCTATTATTCAATTATCCGAGTATGCAATTATTCTATTAACTATTCATATTATTGCTAATTTTTCTATTAAATTTATTTTTACTTATATCATTCTATTATTGTATTATTCTATCTATTTTTATTATAGGTTACTTTTCTATAAAATTTATTATTTGTACTATCTCTTATCATATTATTCAATTATTCTATAAGTTCTTTTCTATTATAGGTTATCTTTCTATCGGTCTCCAATGCCTGGCCTGAACCTTAGCAATAATTTAATCGCCAGTTCTCCGTCAGTCTCAAAAGCGAACTGGACTTCAGATCAAAGACAAAGCAAGGACGCCACGCCATCATTACTTTTTACTCGCATGTATTGAACGAGTAGGCTTGCTGGGCATTATTTATATGACCTGATCTCCCTTGGCACTTCAAAACATGACCTGATCTCCCCTGGAACGTGCAGATCATATTTCGTACTTGTTTGACTTTGACCTGGAATGACCTCACTTGACCTTTGCTTCAGAGACAAGATTCTGAAATTTCGAGTCCGTTGTCACATTCATCAAATATAATGACCTTGTTTTATGATGTCTTATTATAGAATTAGTCATTTCTGCACCTCACCTCAACATTAAAGCTAATTATGTTGAATTCTGAGAGGTATGTATTTTTTCTACGAGGTAAACGTGATTCTTAAAGCTAATTTCTCATCTTATTTCATTCACTAAAAAAATTAATATATACGTGGAAAGATCTCAATACTAACAACTTCACAAAATAACTATTCACCACCTATCTAACAATCACCCATAAAAAACACACACACACACACACACACACACACACACACACACACACACACACACACACACACACACACACACACACACACACACACACACACACACACACACACACACACACACACACACACACACACACACACACACACACACAACCGAGAAGTCCCGGGTTCGATCCCCGGGCGGAGCGAAGACAGACGGGCAGTCTTCTTAAAACCCGAGCCCCTGTCCACCCAGCAGTGAATGGGTACCAGGTGTTAGCCGGGGGTTTTTAACCCGCCTCCCGGGGTGGTGGCTTCGGCCAACACTAAAGATGAATGAGAAAAATAAATGTTGATATGGAGACGGGGCCATACGAGCGCTGCTCTGGCCCTGTAAAATACAACTAGATTAATACAACTAGATGAATACACACACACACACACACACACCCACACACACACACCCACACACACACACACACACACACACACACACACACACACACACACACACACACACACACACACACACACACACACACACACACACACACACACACACACACACACACTAACACACACACTAACACACACACATACTCTTCCTCCTCTTCTTCCTCTTCCTATTATCCTCCTCCTCCTCCTCCTCCTCCTCCTCCTCCTCCTCCTCATGTAGACATCACAGAAAATCGGTTATTAGTCCCAAATTATAATAAAGCAGATTTCACGAAGATCAGCAGGGTACTAAGCGAAGTTGAATGGATTGACCTACTAAATGGTAATAACGCCGAAAACATGTGTAATGTATTCACTAATAAACTCCAATCGGTGGTGGAAAAACATGTTCCCATGGTAAGAAAGCGTTTGAATAACATAAACAGACCCAGTTGGATGAATAATGAGATCCAACAAATCATTGGCAGAAAGCGCCGAGCGTATAAAGTTTACAAACGATCAAATGCAGACTGCGATTCTAGAGAATACAATGACGTCAAACGTCGCTGCAAAGGACTAATTAAGTCTAAAAAGCGCGAGTATGAAGAAAAAATTGCAAAGGAATCCAAATCAAACCCGAAAAGGTTCTTTCAGTACGTTCGAAGTAAGAAAAACGTCAAAACAAGTATTGGACCACTGAAAGATAATAATAATATCTTGGTAAATGATAATAAGAGTATGGCGTTCGTACTCAATGAATACTTTAATGCGGTATTTATTAAAGAAGACGAAACTCCATTACCAGAACCAGTAAACATGTATGCAGGACTCGAAAGGGATAGACTGGTAATAGGAGAGATAACAGTAGACGAAATATCAAAGTATTTGCTGAAACTTGACCCAGCAAAATCCGTGGGGGTGGACGAAATCTCGCCGCGACTACTTCGCGAATGTCACAGTCAACTTTCGCTCCCATTAAAGATTATTTTCAATAAATCGCTAAGTGAAAAAAATGTTCCTAGTATGTGGAAATTAGCTAATGTTACACCGATATTCAAGAAAGGGAGTAAGAGCCTCGCAAGTAATTATCGCCCAATTAGTCTAACGTCCGTGATTGTTAAACTATTTGAGAAAATATTGCGGGATAAAATAGTGTCTTTTCTCGATGAAAATAACTCTATACTAAACTCCCAGCATGGATTTCGAAATAAGAGATCCTGCTTAACAAACCTACTGGATTTTTTTAATGTCATTTATTCAAACTGGGACGCTAAAATTCCCTCGGATGTAATATACCTTGATTTTCAGAAAGCCTTCGATACAGTTCCACATAAGCGACTGTTGACCAAGCTAAGGGCACATGGCATAGGAGAGCAATTATGTCATGATTGGCGATTGGCTTTCAAATCGTAAACAACGGGTAGTAATAAATGGTGAGGCATCTGATTGGTTAGATGTCACTAGTGGGGTGCCTCAGGGCTCGGTCTTGGGTCCTACTCTTTTTCTGATATATATCAACGATCTGGACTGCGGACTTGTATCTAAAATATAAAAATTTGCAGATGACACCAAATTAGGCGGTAAAGCATATACTAGAGAAAACTGCGAACTCATACAAAGTGATCTCGACAAACTATCAGATTGGAGTGATAAATGGCTATTAAATTCAATTCCGATAAATGTAAAGTAATGCATATAGGCAACGATAACCTCAAATATAACTATCAAATGCAAAATAAATCGTTAACTGAAGTACAGCAGGAAAAGGATTTAGGTGTCATCATCAGTAATGATCTGAAAACCAGTTCGCATTGCCTAGCTGCCAGTAAAAAGGCAAATATGATGTTGGGCTTTATTAAACGTAACTTTGAACATAAAACTCTGAAAGTAATGACACAATTATACACGTCCCTGGTTAGGCCGCACTTGGAATATGCCGTTCAATTCTGGTCGCCCTGTTTCGTAAAAGATCAAGCCAAATTGGAATCAGTACAAAGAAGAGCAACCAAACAAATTCCATCTCTGCGAAATTCATCTTATGAAGAGAGACTGCGGAAACTTAATATGTTTTCCTTAAAGGATCGTAGAATCCGTGGGGACTTGATAGAAACCTTTAAGATCCTAAAAGGATTTGATGTCATTAATCAAGAGAACCTATTCGAGCTTTCAACTCAAGTGACAACAAGAAATAATGGTTTAAAACTAAACGGTCAACCGATCACCGATCTCCGTAAAAATTATTTCAATGTTAGAGTCGTTGATCGATGGAACAAGTTACCAGCAAATGTTGTCGGAGCCAACACAATAACTACATTCAAAAACAGACTTGACGCGCACTGTAAAGTAAATGGGTATTGATAGTGCGAATTCGTATCTAGTCCCCCGTATCGATTAGTTGTAGTGGTAGTGGTAGTTGTAGTTAGTATTTTTCATATCCTATCATTCTGCACTATGAAACTTCCATGTTCCTATCCTCTTTAGGGACATGGTATCATTTTCCAACTGTTTTCTTACAAGTAGTTGATAGTTAGTAGTATGTAGTTCAGCAGATACCCTCGCTATGGACCAATAGGTCTCCTGGTGTCTGTTACTCCTATGTAATCCTATGTAAAATCCTCCTCCCCCTCCTCCTTCTCCTCCCTCAAAAATAGCTTCAGGGAGCATATATCTTTTACATCAAACTAAACACAAATCGAGAAACCAAAGCAACGCAATAAAAAAACCGAAACATGCATCCTTTCCCAGTGTGATCCACGGTGTTAGCAAGATTGGCAGTCACAGGATGGCGTCACACACTCACAACTTTTAGTTTTACTCTTGTGTGAAAGTCTCGCGTATCAAAGGAAACATTGTATACCCTGAAAGCCTTACTGACGTGGCAGAGAGGCACACAGACTACACAGAAAGCACAGAGGGTGAATAAAGCAGTGAAATAAAAAATACAAAGGAGTAAAATAAGTATAAATGTATATATTGATACGTGATACAGACATAGGAACATCGCTAAAGTAACAGAGAAGCACACAGACTATACAAAAAGCACAAAGGGTGGATAATGCACTGAAATAAAGGATGAAATGGAGTTTTAAAAGTGTATAGGTCAGGTTAGGTTAGATAAGGTTAGGTTAGGTTAGGTTAGGTTAGGTTAGGTTAGGTTAGGTTAGGTTAGGTTAGACTAGGTTAGGTTAGGTTAGGTTAGGTTAGGTTAGGTTAGATAAGGTAAGGTTATTAAGAAACATAGCCCTAAAAACCTTACTGAAGCAGCAGAGAGGCACACACACACTACACAGAAAGGACAAAGGGTGGATAATGCACTGAAATAAAGGATGAAAAGAAGTTGAAAAAAGTGTATAGGTTAGGTTAGGTCATGTATTGAAAAAGAGTTAAAAAAGTGTATAGATTAGGTTAGGTAAGATTAGGTTAGGTTATTTATAGACTGATATTTATAGACAGACTTCAATATTTTAAAAGACACAATAGATGTTGTTAAAAAAAATGGTTCCAAAAACTATATTATTTCCACCTCAAAATACTCGTGTTTATAGAGAAAAAAAACTCGAAATGCAATACAAAATTTTACAAGTGACAGAGAGAGAGAGAGAGAGAGAGAGAGAGAGAGAGAGAGAGAGAGAGAGAGAGAGAGAGAGAGAGAGAGAGAGAGAGAGAGAGAGAGAGAGAGAGAGAGAGAGAGAGAGAGAGAGAGAGAGAGAGAGAGAGAGTGTGTGTGTGTGTGTATGAGAGAAGAGAGAGTGTGTGTGTGTGTATGAGAAAAGAGAGAGAGAGAGGAGAGAGAGAGAGAGAAGAGAGACGAGAGAGAGAGAGAGAGAGAGAGAGAGAGAGAGAGAGAGAGAAAAAAAGAGAGAGAGAGAGAGAGAGAGTGTGTGAGAGAAAAAAAAAAACGATGAACAAACAAATCCATTTCACATTAATTTAGCACGAAACTATCCAATGCCATAAATGAAGGACACAATATAGATGCAAATTGAATAGAAATCACAAACATACGCGCCAATATTCAAACAATCATACACACATTCGTACTCATACAAAAGACCGATGCATGTATATGTGTGTGTGTATGTGTATGTGTGTAACTAGCCCCCACACACACACACACACAGACACAGACACAGACACAGACACAGACACAGACACACACACACACACACACACACACACACACACACACACACACACACACACACACACACACACACACACACACACACACACACACACACACACACACACACACACACACACACACACACACACACACACACACACACACACACACACACACACACACACACACTGACGTCAAAAATATAAAAATGTACCAAAATCAACAGCAAGAAAAAATAAAATGGTTATAATTCTTTCATATTTCGTCCTATTCTTTTATATTCTATTGTAATTAAAAAATAAAAAGGAAAAATAGATGGTTTAGGAGGCAATATTCTTAGACTTTTGGGCTATTTTTTTCCCTGCTATTTTTCATTCTATTCTATTTTTTGTTTCTATTTTTATTCTTCTATTTTTTTCCCTAAGGCTTTTGTGATGGATCTTTTTTTTGTCATGAGTTTTTTTTGTCATGAGGTTTTTTTGTGGCTTTTGGGAGAAGAAATTTTGAAAGGTGCTCTCTCTCTCTCTCTCTCTCTCTCTCTCTCTCTCTCTCTCTCTCTCTCTCTCTCTCTCTCTCTCTCTCTCTCTCTCTCTCTCTCTCTCTCTCTCTCTCTCTCTCTCTCCTCTCTCTCCTCTCTCTTCTCTCTCTCTTCTCTTGTCTCTCTCTTTCTCTCCTTTCTCTTCCTGTATCCTTCTCTCTCTCTCTCTCTCTCTTCTCTCTCTCTCTCTCTCTCTCTCATCTCTCTCTTCTCTCCTTCCTCTTGCCGTGTAATGCCATAAAAATCTCTCTCTCTCTCTCTCTCTCTCTCTCTCTCTCTCTCTCTCTCTCTCTCTCTCTCTGTCTCTCCTCTTCTATCTCTGTCTCTTCGTACTCTATCTTCTCGCTCTTCCCCTCTCTTCTCATCTCTCTCTCTCTCTCTCTCTCTAATCTTCATTCTTGGTTTTTCGGCTTTGTAGTCTTGGTTTTATGCGGAAGCTAATGACTTTTCCGCTACTCACTTCCCTCTTTGTACTAACGTTATTTCCTTGTACTATACATTTCTTTGCGTCTTATACGATTCTTAAAAACTGATTCACTTATATGGCTTCACTTCTACTACATTACCTTACTATTGAAAACACTACTACTACCCCTGCTACTACTACGTCTACTACTACTTCTACTACTACAACTACTACTACTACTACTACTACTACTTCTATTATTACCATCACCACTGTTACTACTATTCTACTACTATCACTACTTCCATTACTACTACTACTCCTCCTCCTCCCTCCTCCTCCTCTCCTCCTCCTTCTCCTCCTCCTCCTCCTCTTAGACCTTTTCTGTTCGTCCTCCTCCTCAAATCCTACCGTCTCCTCCTCATCGACTCCTCGTCGGCTTAGGATGACATATGGTTGCCTGGCTGGCGATTGGCTTTCAATGTAAACAACACGGGTAGTACTAAAATGCGAGCATCTGATTGGTTCAAATGTTATGTGGGTGCATCAGGCTCGGTCTTGGGACTCATACTCTTTTTCTGAAATATCAACTATCTGACTGGGGACTTGTATCTAAAATTATTCCGATAAATTTGCAAGATGACGCCAATTAGGCACGTAAAGCATATACTAAGAGAAAACTGACGAACGTCATACAAAGTGTCTCGAAACTATCAGATTGAGTGATAAGGTTATAAAAATTCAATTCGATAAATGTAAAGTAATGCTATAGCAACGATAACCTCAAAATAACTATCAAATGCAAAATAAATCGTTAACTGAAGTACAGCAGGAAAAGGATTTAGGTGTCATCATCAGTAATGATCTGAAAACCAGTCCGCATTGCCTAGCTGCTAGTAAAAAGGCAAATATGATGTTGGGCTTTATTAAACGCAACTTTGAACATAAAACTCCGAAAGTAATGACACAATTATACACGTCCTTGGTTAGGCCGCACTTGGAATATGCCGTTCAATTCTGGTCGCCCTGTTTCGTAAAAGATCAAACCAAATTGGAATCAGTGCAAAGAAGAGCAACCAAACAAATTCCATCTCTGCGAAATTCATCTTATGAAGAGAGACTTTCGGAAACTTAATATGTTTTCCTTAAAGGATCGAAGAATCCGTGGGGACTTGATAGAAACCTTTAAGATCCTAAAAGGATTTGATGTCATTAATCAAGAGAACCTATTCGAGCTTTCAACTCAAGTGACAACAAGAAATAATGGTTTAAAACTAAACGGTCAACGTTGCATCACCGATCTCCGTAAAAATTATTTCAATGTTAGAGTCGTTGATCGATGGAACAAGTTACCAGCCAATGTTGTCGGAGCCAGCACAATAACTACATTTAAAAACAGACTTGACGCGCACTGTAAAGTAAATGGGTATTGATAGTGCGAATTCATATCTAGTCCCCCGTATCGATTAGTTGTAGTGGTAGTGGTAGTTGTAGTTAGTATTTTTCATATCCTATCATTCTGCACTATGAAACTTCCATGTTCCTATCCTCTTTAGGGACATGGTATCATTTTCCAACTGTTTTCTTACAAGTAGTTGATAGTTAGTAGTATGTAGTTCAGCAGATACCCTCGCTATGGACCAATAGGTCTCCTGGTGTCTGTTATTCCTATGTAATCCTATGTAATCCTTCCTTCCTCAGGTCAGAAGGGGATTTATTTCTCATCTTCAACTAGTTTGTCTGGGTTGGTCATTTATCAATCCTTCGCCGCAGGATGGATGGAACAAGTTGAGGAGGAGGAGGAGAGGAGGAGGAGGAGGAGGAGGAGGGGAGGAGGAGGAAGGAGGAGGAGGAGGAGAGAGGAGGAGAGGAGGAGGAGGAGGAGAGGATTAAGACATGACTGGCTTGGGATTATTGTGTATGTATTATTATTTATATGAAAGAGAGAGAGAGAGAGAGAGAGAGAGAGAGAGAGAGAGAGAGAGAGAGAGAGAGAGAGGAGAGAGAGAAGAGAGAGAGAGAGAGAGAGAGAGAGAAGAGAGAGAGAGAGAGAGAGAGAGAGAGAGAGAGAGAGATGAAACGCATAAATATACCAAAATTAAAGGAAAAAAAGATAATTAACAAAGGAAGAGAAATATGTGTACCCCTCTCTCTCTCTCTCTCTCTCTCTCTCTCTCTCTCTCTCTCTCTCTCTCCTCTCTCTCTCTCATCTCCTCTCTCTCTCTGGTGGTGATGGAAGAAAACACAGGGACGAAGATACTAATTAAAGGCTTCTGCTGCTCGTTTAATTGCTAATGAGCTCGTAATGAGAGACCCGCCGAGGCGAAATGGCCACCAAATTGACTGGAATCACGTGGGATCACATCAAAATGACACCCGCCTCGTTACCATGGCACGTGCACTAAATGGGGTAGTTACGTGCAATTACCTCAAGCTTTAGTACGTGGAAGGAACATGTTCTTTACACGTGCAGGGTTTTGGTGGTTCCTGGTTTGTTTTAAGATAGAATTACGTGAACTTAAATACAATCGAATCACGTTACTGAATGCTGTGGTTACGTCCTTATGACAAA
>JACEEZ010011767.1:92500-97500 GCA_016584305.1 Chionoecetes opilio
AGCAGAGCGAGAGCGAGAGCGAGAGCGAGAGCGAGAGCGAGAGAGCGAGAGCGAGAGGAGAGAGAGAGAGAGAGAGAGAGAGAGAGAGAGAGAGAGAGAGAGAGAGAGAGAGAGAGAGAGACGTGAGGTGTGTGTGTCTATATCTAATGGTTTGTGAAAGTCAACATTAACTTTTCGTATTTTTATTCATTTTTTAGTGCAAGGTAATTGATAAAAATTATCTCACAAAATATGTATGATGATTTTGTTCATTTTTTCTCCTCTTATTCTTACGGCGGATTAATTACATGATAAGTGATTAATATTTCTGCTTATCTTTAGTAGTAGTAGTAGTATTATTATTATTATTATTATTATAGTAGTAGTAGTAGTAGTAGTAGTAGTAGTAGTAGTAGTAGTAGTAGTAGGTAGTAGTAGTAGTAGTAAGTAGTAGTAGTAGTTAGTAGATAGTAGTAGTATATAGTAGTAAGTAGTAGTAGTAGTAGTAGTTAGTAGTAGTAAGTAGTTAGTAGTAGTAGTAGTATAGTAGTAGTAGTAGTATAGTAGTAGAGATGTAGTAGTAGTAGTAGTAGTAGTAGTAGTAGTAGTAGTAGTAGTAGTAGTAGTAGTAGTAATATCATCTTTATACCTAAGTGTGTGTGTTATGTCATCACATTATCTTCATCACTATCATCATTACCACCATTCTCGTATAGTAATTAATGTAATTATTCTAACATTCGTCATTCATGGTAATTGTCAGTGTAATTACCTTCCAGACTCACCTGTAACAACCCGTAATCTGCAATTAGTGGACATGACCTCATATTGCTCCTACAAACCTCCTCGACCACACACACACACACACACACACACACACAGTAATGGGAACCCCATAGTGTAAGGGTTAGCACGCTCGGCTCACAACCGAGAAGTCCCGGATTCGATCCCCGGGCGGAGCGAAGACAGACGGGCGGTCTTCTGAAAAACCGAGCCACTGTCCACCCAGCAGTGAATGGGTACCGGGTGTTAGCCGGGGGTTTGTGACCCGCCTCCCGGGGTGGTGGCTTCGGCCAACACTAAGAACTAAGAATGAATGATAAAAATGTTGATATGGAAACGGGGCCATACGAACGTCGCTCAGGCCCTGTAAAATACAACTAGATGATTACAGAAACACACACACACAGAAACACACACACCAGCGGTGGGCACATCCGCAAACACTTCCGCAAACCACAAATTCCGCAAATTGCAGAAGTCCGAATTTGTTTGCGGATGTGCGGAAATGTAAATGCTTGCGGATTTGCTTTTGCAAACGAAATATGTCCGCAAATTCCGTATATTTCCTTATAAAAGCATTTCACTCCGTAACTATTAGGCCAAGAGTAAAAATGTATAGAAGCAAAGTTGTTAAGGTTGATGTGTTCTATCCAATGCCATAAACAGAAGCCAATTATCTCTTGGAGATTTTGAGATATTTAATAGTATGTTAAAAATATACCAATACAATTTTCTAACTTATTTAAACTCCAAATTCATTTTGCTATGGCCCATCAGAAAGGCTGCTCTAGCTTTATCTTTACTCTATCATAGAAATGTCCTGTAAACCTCATAGTTTTCGAGTTATTTAAGAAGTTTTTTTTTTTACTGAAAATTAAAGGTGTACCACATTTTTTATTATCATTTTTTTAATTGATATAATATACCTATTATATCAATAGGTAAAACACCTCAAGCTTAACGTTTGTTTGCTGTTCCCCTATTAATGTTTCCTCTAGGACTAATAATTTCATTGGCAAAACAAACAAAATTAACTTACCTAACCTAACCTCACCAAACCTATATATAAGATCCAGGTATTTACACATAATTTATTAAAGTATCTCTCAGGAGATTATTAGAGGTATATTATTGTACCCCTATTAAGGGTACATAATACCTACACCCTCTAATTATATATACTCTTAATAAGGATTATTAAATAGGGTATTAATATTACAGATATATTTAAGCCTATGTTTCCTTATAAAAGCATTTTACTCCGTAATTATTAGGCCACGATTAAAAATGCATAGAAGCAAAGTTGTTAAGGTTGATGTGTTCTATCCAATGCCATTATCAGAAGTCAAATATCTCTTGTAGATTTTGAGATATTTAATAGTATTTCAAAAATACACCAATACAATTTTCTCAATTATTTAAACTCCAAATTAGTTTTGCTATGGCTCATCAGAAAGGCCTGCTCAAGCCTTCTCTGTAATCCTAGAAATTTCCTGTAAACCTCATAGTTTTCGAGTTATTTAAGCAAATATGATTCTTTACTGAAAATTTAAATCAAAGGTGTACCCCATTTTTGAGATGCCTATTATACCAATAGGTAAAACCCCTCAAGCTTAACGTTTGTTTGTTGTTATCCTAGGACTAATAATTTCATTGGAAAAAAAAAAATGAAACCTAATCTAACCTAACCTCACGAAACCTATATATCAGGTATTTCCACATAGTTTATAAAAGTATCTCTCAGGAGATTATTAGGAGTATATTATGGTACCCCTATTAAGGGTACATAATAGTATAGGGTATTAATATCGCAGATATATTTCACCGTAAGTTTCCTTATAAAAGCATTTTACTTCGTAACTATTAGGCCAAGAGTAAACATGCATAGAAGCAAAATTCTTAAGGTTGATGTGTTCTATCCAATGGCAATATCAGAAGTCAAATATCTCGTGTAGATTTTGAGATATTTTATAGAATGTCAAAAATACACCAATACAATTTTCTCACTTATTTAAAATCCAAATTCACTTTTCTATGGCCCATCAGAAAGGCCTGCTCTAGCTTTATCTTTACTCTATCATAGAATATTCCTGTAAACCTCATAGTTTTTGAGTTATTTTAGAAAATATGATTTTTACTGAAAATCAAATGTGTTTGCACAAAGTATTTCTCAGGATATTATTAGGGGTATATTATATATACCACTATTAAGGGTATATCATATATACCACTATTATTATATATACTCTTAATAGGGATTATTCAATAGGGTATTAATATCACAGATATATTTCACCCTATGTTTCCTTATAAATGCATTTTACTCCGTAACTATTAGGCCAGGAGTAAATATATTTATAAGCAAAGATGTTAAGGTTGATGTGTTCTATCCAATGCCATTATCAGAAGTCAATTATATCCTGTAGATTTTGAGATATTTAATAGTATGTCAAAAATACACCAATACAATTTTCTCACTTAATTAAACTTCAAATTAATTTTGCTATGACAAATCAGAAAGGCCTGCTCAAGCCTTACCTTTACTCTATCATAGAAATTTCCTGTTAACCTCATAGTTTTCGAGTGATTTAAGAATTTAAGATTTTTTACTGAAAATCAAAGATGTACCCTTTTTTGAGCTACCTATTATATCAATTGGTAAAACACCTCAAGCTTAACGTTTGTTTGTTGTTCCCCTATTCATGTTTACTCTAGGACTAATAATTTCATCGGCAAAACAAAAAAATTAAAACCTCACCTAACCTAACCTCATCAAACCTTTATATAAGATCCAGGTATTTTCACATAATTCATTAAATTATCTCTTAGGAGATTATTAGAGGTATATTATTGTACCCCTATTAAGGGTATATAATATCCTACACCTTTAATTATATATACTCTTAATAAGGATTATTAAATAGGGTATTAATATCACAGATATATTTCACCCTATGTTTCCTTATAAAAGCATTTTACTCCGTAACTATTAAGCCTAGAGTAAAAATGCATAGAAGCAAAGTTGTTAAACTTGATGTGTTCTATCTAATTCTCTATCGATAATCAGAAGTTAATTATCTCTTGTAGATATTGAGATATTTAATGTTATGTCAAAAATTCACCAATATTTTTTTTTTACTTTTGAAATTCGTCGAAAACGTTTTCGAATTTTCGTCACCTAGTAACAGATTCAAGCTGGAAAAATGAAGAGTGAAAAAAGAAATAGGGAAAAACTGGTTCACAAATATGGTGGTAAATGATTGGCACAGACTGAGTAGACAGGTAGTTATATAAAATTAACTCCTAACTAATGACTCCTTATGCGTAGTCATTAGGGAGCTTTAAAAGGAAGCTAGACAGTGTTATGGTTGGGGATGAAAGGTGGATGTAGGTAGTGTTAAGTTACAGAAACTACCACGTGTAGGTCTCACGGCCTCTTGTAGCTTCCTTATTGTCTCATGTTCTTATGTTCTTACTTAGGAAGGCGGTAGCAGAGTGGTTAGCGTCTCCGAGTGGTGTTCTCGGTGACCCGAGTTCGATCCCCGATGAGAACAAAAATCCATTAATAACTTTCTGTACCGTCGAGTGGCCTAAGAACACCCACATGCTGCCCATTCACTCTACCTTCGATTGCGAGTGCATCGGAGGACACAGGGGCGGCATGAGCCTCTAATCACAGGCGTCACCAGAAAAATCCTGTCTGCGCCAACTCGGGCGAGGGCCTACCATCACAGCTGCCCTCAAAGGAACCTCCAGGGCCTACCATCTTACCCTTGGAGGTCACTGCCTAACAGGTGCTATAGGCCAGGATGTAAAAAAAAACTAATTATTATCCCTTAGTGTGCACTTAAATTGATATATTGAGTGAGTGGTCACAATCAGGGGAAGGTAAAAATACACATAATTAGTTTGTGGACTTGCGGTTGCGGAAGTGTGAACTTCAAGAAATTTGCGGACTTGCGGTTGCGGAACGTAAGAATTGGGGTTTGCGGATTTGCGTTTGCGGTGCCCACCACTGACACACACACACACACACACACACACACACACACACACACACACACACACACACATATATATATATATATATATATAGATAGAAAAGAGTTGAATTACAAGTGCGAATCCCTAGGAACACACTCACTCACACACTCACGTACTAATTCCCTCCTTGACTTAAGCTTCCGTCCTTTGAAGGGGAATATAAAACCACCTGAAGCGTAAAGGTTAGATCGCCC
>JACEEZ010011767.1:110000-117500 GCA_016584305.1 Chionoecetes opilio
TAGTAGTAGTATAGTAGTAGTAGTAGTAGTAGTAGTAGTAGTAGTAGTAGTAGTAGTAGTAGTAGTAGTAGTAGTAGTAGTAGTAGTAGTAGTAGTAGTAGTAGTAGTAGTAGTAGTAGTAGTAGTAGTAGTAATAGTAGTGGTTATTGTTGTTATGATTTAGTAGCAATATTACCATAATGTCTATTTTTTTAACCATTATCACACGCAAAGTCAAGCAGAGTCACCAAAGTCCTAAGTCCCGTACACGTTTCTTCCCTCCCATCCTCCCGTCACCGTCACCCAATGGACCCCAAACTCTGCATCTTCAGGGAAATACTCGCGGCCTCTCCATGGCATTTTTCCAACATAATGACTCTTGAATCGAATAAATAGTTGGGTAGCGGAAAGCGCGACTCACACTTCCTACACTTAACGACGCCGCTGCTTCTCTTTTATTATCACCATTATCATTCCCGCGTTTACACACTCGACTGCATCTTCGGCTTATTTCCACGCCCAAAAACCTCTCGAAAAACCGCCCTTTGCTATTATTTGATGGTTTGTGTGTTTTCGATTGAATTTTACTTTTTATGTGGTGTATTTTCGCTTCCCTAGACACATATTTAAGCCTTATTTAGCCAAAGGAAGGATTATAATAGCCTAAGGAAGGAAGATAAAACCCCAAGGAAGGAAGATAAAAGCCTAAGGAAGGAAAATTCAACCCTAAAAAAAAACCTAAAAATAAAAGCCTATAGGCGATATAGGCTCCAACGTAGAAAAATAAAAATATAAAACACAGGTAATATCAGATTTTCTCAAGGTGTGGCAAGACGTGATTTAATATGAATCCAGAAATGCATGAAACGACCTGCCACGCCTGAGCTTCATTTCTCTGAGCAGTGATAGGAAGTCTCGGTCTCCGCCATTGGTCCCGCCCTCAGAGTCTTTGATAACGCACCGACACACTAATACTCCAAAGGGCGCCGCGAGTACCTGCCTTGACAGTAACGCCGCCTGAGTACTCAATAGCAAAGTTACGACCACCAAACCCCCCCCCCCCCCCCACACACACACACACACACGCCCTTTGATGCTTCAGACATAGCGGAGTGAGGGAAGTATTACAGTAGCGACCAAGGGGCTGTAATGGAGGGAGCGAGGCTTCGGTTCTTCATGCCTTGGAGCAATTTCAAAATTAATGGAGTGAGAAGCATGCATTAGAGTCACTTCCGACTGAGAGGGAATTAAAGTCTTTCGATCTTTAAGAAGGGAATCATAAACATTTTAAGTGTCGGTCCATTAGCTTAACCTCAACTGTTGGTAGAATACTCGTAAGAATAATTAAAAGTAAAATCATTTATTAATTCTAACATCAGAGGCTCGTAAAATAAGTTCGGCACTAAATATCATGGACCAGTAATCTACGTAACTTTTTAAATGATATTAACAAAACAAAACCAGAAAGTCAGTCGCCAGGCGTAAATCATTATAGGTAAAATCACCTATTATTTCGAGCATCATCTTTTTACTTAACTCATAAAACAAGTTTGATATAAAAAGTTATGTTTCTATAATAATATAAGCGAAAGTGTGTCTATCTGTCTCTGTGTGTGTGTGTGTGTGTGTGTGTGTGTGTGTGTGTGCGTGTGTGTGTGGTATAGGTTCCGCCCCCCGTGGCGGAATCCCATCATATAGCACATTTTTGGAACCAGGTTGACCAGGGGAAGGTCATAAGCCCACTTATGAGATGATCCGATCACCTTTTTTTTTTTTTTTTTAGCAGCCTATTAGCGATAATTGTGAAAAAAGTGGGTTGCTAGAATTGAGGAAGCCTTGATGTAGGGTGATGGGTAATGGGTGAGTTAATGGGTGGGGTGATGGGTAATGGGTGTGGGGTGATGGGTGAGTGAATGGGCGGGGGGTGATGGGTGAGGGAATAGATGGGGGGTGATGGGTAATGGGTGAGTGAATGGGTGTGTGGTGATGGGTAATGGGTGAGTGAATGGGTGGGGGATGATGGTTAATGGGTGGGGGGTGATGGGTAATGGGTGAGTGAATGGGTTGGGGGTGATGTGAATGGGTTGGCGTTAATACATACATTTCTACATCCATGATTTCAGGAAAGTTAGAAGGGGCTATCTGGAGAGTCTGTGTTTGGTGGGCCGAAGGCCTACCAAACACAGGTGGTGGGCCTTTGGCCCACCAATAGCCCTCCGCAGGAGCTAGCCAAAAAGTCCGCCCGGAGGGCGGACTTTGCGGCTAATGTGTTATATACGTAACTTTTGAAATTGCACATCATCATCACATCTTATCACTATTACATCAGCACATCATCACCAGTACATCAACAACACCTCATCACATCACTACATCACCACATCACCACTATATCACCACTACATCACCACATCACCACTACATCACCACATCACTACATCATCTCATCACCACTACATCACCACATCATCACATCACCACTACATCACAACATCACCACATCACATCACTACATCATCACATCACCTCATCATCACCACATCACATCATCATCACATCACCACTACATCATCACATCACCTCATCATCACCACTACATCACAACATCATCACATCACTACATCATCACATCATCTCATCATCACATCACCACTACATCATCACATCACCTCATCATCACCACTACATCACAACATCATCACATCACTACATCATCACATCACCTCATCAACACCACATCACATCATCATCACATCACCACTACATCATCACATCACCTCATCATCACCACTACATCACAACATCATCACATCATCATCACATCACTATATCATCACATCACCACTACATCAACACCTCATCATCACAACACCTCATCACCACATCATCACATCACCACTACATCAACACATCATCACCTCATCATCACATCACATCACACAAAGCAGTAACCTTGTAGCACACTATTCGCACTCTGTCCCTAACGTCTTCCATTCCCGTTTCCTTCCTTCTGCGTATCTCGCTCCTCCACAAAAAACGAATTGCCTCCATCGCGGGTAAGTGGCAACGTTTTTGTTATTAAGATTGTCGCAAATATATCAAGGCGGCGAGGGAAGCGAGAGTTCAAGGATAGCGTGCCATAAACCTTGATTTTCTTGTTGATTTAATTTAGTCTGTGAAGGAAAGGTTATCTCATGCTATCTCATTTTACTTTCCTGGGAGTGAATTTGAATCTATCGCAATCTTCTTTCATAGTTTACATAATACATCATTTCAATATTTTTCTTTGCTTTTCTCTTTAGATTCTTACATCATTTCAATATATGGTTTTTTTCGATTTATATTTTCACATCCTTTCAACTACTTTTTTTTTTTTTTACATTTTTTTTATTTTATTTCGTGGAGCATCTGGAGAAAGAGGATTCAAATATTTCATCCACATTTCCAAACCCTTCTTGCATATTATATTACGTAAACCTTGATTTTTGTTCATTTAGTTTGTGAAGAAAAGGTTCTCATTTTAAATTCCTGGGAGTGGCTTTAAATCTAATGTAATCATAGTTTACGTAATACATCATTTCAATATTTTTCTTTGTTTTTCTATTTAAGTTTTTACATCATTGCAATCTTTTTTTTCTATTTAGATTTTTACATTATTTTATTAACTTTTTTTTCATTGTCTTTATTTTTATTTGATGGAGCAGGAGGAGGAGGAGGAATCTAATCGGTGTTTCCACATTTCAAAACTCTTCTTGCATATTATATTACGAGTCTGATCCTTCTGACCTTCATATGTTGCATATTTTTTTTCCTTTGTTTCATTTGAACTTTATCTTCCTTTGACGTATATTGTTGTAGTTGTTGTTGCTGTTATTGTTATTGCTGTTGTTTTTGTTGTTGTTAATGGTGCTTGTGTTGTTGTTGCTGTTGTTATTGTTGTTGTTATTGCTGTTGTTGTTGTAGTTGTTGTTGTTAATGGTGCTTGTGATGTTGTTGCTGTTGTTATTGTTGTTGTTATTGCTGTTGTTGTAGTTGTTGTTGTTAATGGTGCTTGTGCTGTTGTTGCTGTTGTTATTGTTGTTGTTATTGCTGTTGTTGTTGTAGTTGTTGTTGTTGTCAATGGTGCTTGTGATGTTGTTGCTGTTGTTATTGTTGTTGTTATTGCTGTTGTTGTAGTTGTTGTTGTTAATGGTGCTTGTGATGTTGTTGCTGTTGTTATTGTTGTTGTTTTTGATGTTGTTGTAGTTGTTGTTGTTGTTAATGGTGCTTGTGATGTTGTTGCTGTTGTTATTGTTGTTGTTATTGATGTTGTTGTTTTTGTTGTTGTTAATGGTGCTTGTGATGTTGTTGCTGTTGTTATTGTTGTCGTTTTTGCTGTTGTTGTTGTTGTTGTTAATGGTGCTTGTGATGTTGTTGCTGTTGTTATTGTTGTTGTTATTGCTGTTGTTGTTGTTGTTGTTGCTGTTAATGGTGCTTGTGATGTTGTTGCTGTTGTTATTGTTGTTGTTATTGCTGTTGTTGTTGTTGTTGTTGCTGTTAATGGTGCTTGTGATGTTGTTGCTGTTGTTATTGTTGTCGTTTTTGCTGTTGTTGTAGTTGTTGTATCATTCAACCGTCGTAAAATCCCGCCACGTCAGAAAATTTTTTTTGTATAATTTTCACCTCGGATTAAAAACACAAAACCAGGTGTTAGTTATCAATAAACATGCAATTAGTATTCACGGACATAAAAAAAACCTGCCAATTGATTCGCCCCCCCCCCCCTAAAAAAAAACAAATCGCACGAATATATTGCTATAAAGTGATTTTACCAATTTATATTTCCATGCCACGAAACCCAATCTGTGAGTCATGAACCCTTGACACATGCCCTATTTTTGACTTGTTCATGACCTATTTTTCTCGTCCCTGTTTGACTGATAACATGTCGGTAAATATAAAAATAAGGAGACAGGCTTTGCTCTCCCTGCTGCTGATGACTGGGAATCATAAACCTTTCATTAGCAGGCCCGTATATCACGTGTATTTTACTGAACGAGGTCCGCTTGTAATTACAGTATATTGTTGTGCCTTCATGTGTCTGTAACCGTGCATAGTTGTAGTAAAGGTAAATAAATTTTTTCAACGTAGCGTGTCTGAGTGATAGGGATATATATATATTGTATATCCATGTATATATTACAATGTGTACATGTAGCAATAAAGGATTAAGAAGAAAAGGAGGAGGAGGAGGAGGAGGAGGAGGAGGAGGAGGAGGAGGAGGAGGAGGAGGAGGAGAGGAGGAGGAGGAGGAGGAGGAGGAGGAGGAGGAGGAGGAGGATTACATAGGATTACATAGGAGTAACAGACACCAGGAGACCTATTGGTCCATAGCGAGGGTATCTGCTGAACTACATACTACTAATTATCAACTACTTGTAAGAAAACAGTTGGAAAATGATACCATGTCCCTAAAGAGGATAGGAACATAGAAGTTTCATAGTGCAGAATGATAGGATATGAAAAATACTAACTACAACTACCACTACCACTACAACTAATCGATACGGGGGACTAGATATGAATTCGCACTATCAATACCCATTTACTTTACAGTGCGCGTCAAGTCTGTTTTTAAATGTAGTTATTGCGCTGGCTCCGACAACATTTGCTGGTAACTTGTTCCATCGATCAACGATTCTAACATTGAAATAGTTTTTACGGAGATCGGTGATGCAACGTTGACCGTTTAGTTTTAAACCATTATTTCTTGTTGTCACTTGAGTTGAAAGCTCGAATAGGTTCTCTTGATTAATGACATCAAAACCTTTTAGGATCTTAAAGGTTTCTATCAAGTCCGCACGGATTCTTCGATCCTTTAAGGAAAACATATTAAGTTTCCGCAGTCTCTCTTCATAAGATGAATTTCGCAGAGATGGAATTTGTTTGGTTGCTCTTCTTTGCACTGATTCCAATTTGGCTTGATCTTTTACGAAACAGGGCGACCAGAATTGAACGGCATATTCCAAGTACGGCCTAACCAAGGACGTGTATAATTGTGTCATTACTTTCGGAGTTTTGTGTTCAAAGTTGCGTTTAATAAAGCCCAACATCATATTTGCCTTTTTACTGGCAGCTAGGCAATGCGGACTGGTTTTCAGATCATTACTGATGATGACACCTAAATCCTTTTCCTGTTGTACTTTAGTTAACGATTTATTTTGCATTTGATAGTTATATTTGAGGTTATCGTTGCCTATATGCATTACTTTACATTTATCGGAATTGAATTTTAATAGCCATTTATCACTCCAATCTGATAGTTTGTCGAGATCACTTTGTATGAGTTCGCAGTTTTCTCTAATATATGCTTTACCGCCTAATTTGGTGTCATCTGCAAATTTCGATATTTTAGATACAAGTCCGCAGTCCAGATCGTTGATATATATCAGAAAAAGAGTAGGACCCAAGACCGAGCCCTGAGGCACCCCACTAGTAACATCTAACCAATCAGATGCCTCGCCATTTATTACTACCCGTTGTTTACGATTTGAAAGCCAATCGCCAATCCATGAACATAATTGCTCTCCTAAGCCATGTGCCCTTAGCTTGGTCAACAGTCGCTTATGGGGAACTGTATCGAAGGCTTTCTGAAAATCAAGGTATATTACATCCGAGGGAGTTTTAGCGTCCCAGTTTGAATAAATGACATTAAAAAAATCCAGTAGGTTTGTTAAGCAGGATCTTTTATTTCGAAATCCATGCTGGGAGTTTAGTATTGAGTTATTTTCATCGAGAAAAGACACTATTTTATCCCGCAATATTTTCTCAAATAGTTTAACAATCACAGACGTTAGACTAATTGGGCGATAATTACTTGCTAGGCTCTTACCCCCTTTCTTGAATATCGGTGTCACATTAGCTAATTTCAACATACTAAGAACATTTTTGTCCATTAGCGATTTATTGAAAATAATCTTTAATGGGAGCGAAAGTTGACTGTGACATTTGCGAAGTAATCGCGGCGAAATTTCGTCCACCCCCACGGATTTTGCTGGGTCGAGCTTCTGCAAATACTTTGATATTTCGTCTACTGTTATCTCTCCTATTACAAGTCTATCCCTTTCGAGTCCCGCATACATGGTTACTGGTTCTGGTAATGGAGCTTCGTCTTCTTTAATAAATACCGCATTAAAGTATTCATTGAGTACGAATGCCATGCTCTTATTATCATTTACCAAGATGTTATTCTTATCTTTCAGTGGCCCAATACTTGTTTTGACGACGACGACGACGACGACGACGACGACGACGACGACGAGGAGGAGGAGGAGGAGGAGGAGGAGGAGGAGGAGGAGGAGGAGGAGGAGGAGGAGGAGGAGGAGGAGGAGGAGGAGGAGGAGGAGGAGGAGGAGGAGGATACTTGATACTTGATACTTGATACTTGATACTTGATAGTTTATTTGGCTTGGTGTAATACAATAGTGTTCATAATCAATCATACAGTCATATAAGCCACGGTCCATTAAGCCCAAGCTCTTT
>JACEEZ010011767.1:120000-132500 GCA_016584305.1 Chionoecetes opilio
CCTAACCATCCATTCCTCTAATGACCTCTCTACTCTTTTATGTTCTACGATTCTACATTTCTCTGTCCTCTGCTTTTAATTGTATTTTTTTTTTTCCATTCTCTTAACTTCCTTTTATTCTCTACTCCTTAATTTTCTACATTTCTCTATCATTTCCCTTTTTAATTGTATATTTTACTGTTTCCATTATATTACTTTTCATTTATTCTCTAGGTCTTCAATTTCCTATCTCTAATTCTTGTATTGCCTTTCGTTACTCAATATTTTCCTTCCTTTTTTTTACTTCTATTCCTCTGTAGTCTTTTCATTCCTAATATTCTCTTTTCCTCTCCTCAAATTTCGTCTTTTCCTCCTTTCCTTCTACGATCTTGCCCTTCCTCTATCAATGTTTTCCGCTCTTCCGTTCCTCCTCATTCCTCTTGTTTATTCACCTTACTAAATATATCCCACTTTTCCTCCTTCCTACCTCCTTCACTACACATTTTTAATCCTCTCACTTTTTCGTCCTTGATGCACTTTTCCTTCCTTCCTTCCTTTATTCCTCCTTCTCCTCTCATCCTCTCACTCTCTCCTCCTCACAGCACTTTTCCTTCCTTCCTTCCTTCCTTCCTTCCTTTATTCCTCCTTCTCCTCCTCTCATCCTCTCACTCTCTCCTCCTCACAGCACTTTTCCTTCCTTCCTTCCTTCCTTCCTTCCTTTATTCCTCCTTCTCCTCGCATCCTCTCACTCTCTCCTCCTCACAGCACTTTTCCTTCCTTCCTTCCTTCTTCCTTCCTTCCTTTATTCCTCCTTCTCATCCTCTCACTCTCTCCTCCTCACAGCACTTTTCCTTCCTTCCTGCCTTCCTTTATTCCTCCTCCTCCTCTCATCCTCTCACTCTCTCCTCCTCACAGCATTTTCCTTCCTTCCTTCCTTCCTTCCTTTATTCCTCCTTCTCCTCTCATCCTCTCGCTCTTACGTCTTAACAGCATCTTTCCTTATCTCTTTTATCCCATCCCCGCCACCACATCAAGGCATAATCACCAGCCGCTTCTTATCTTATCTCATCTCACCTTTGGAAACCGATTGACGTGTATCACCTAAGGCACCTTCTAGCGGCGTATCACAGGCTCTTAAGGGCGTTAAGAGATCACAATGAATAGCTCTCAGGCAAGGCAAAGGCAAGCCAAGGTCCCTTCAAGCCAAGCCAAGTCATAGCCAAGGTCCCTTCAAGCCAAGCCAAGTCATAGCAAAGGTCCCTTCAAGCCAAGCCAAGTCATAGCCAAGGTCCCTTCAAGCCAAGCCAAGTCATAGCCAAGGTCCCTTCAAGCCAAGCCAAGTCATAGCCAAGCCAAGCCAAGCCAAGCGAAGCCAAGCTAAGTCAAAGCCAAGGTCGCTTCCCACTTTATCCCTCGTGTGAATGGGATGCAGGATGGTCGTGAAGGAGAATGTCAACACTATGTTTTAGGAGTCTTGGTGTGGGAAGACGATCAGTGTGAAGGTGATGAGGTGTGAGGAGATGATGACAAGGACGGTGAGATGTGGAGAGGATGAGGGATTGAGGGTGTGATGTCAAGTGAACGTGATGTGAAAGGGGTGTGTTGAAAGTGATTTGTTGAAAGTGATGTGTTGAAAGTGGGATTAAATGTTGAAAATCTATAAATAATCAAAGGGATAATTAAGAGTGGGATTGTGGAGAGTTGGAAAAGTGGGATTAAATGTTGAAAATCTATAAATAACCAAAGGAATAATTAAGAGTGGGATTGTGGAGAGTGGGAAAAGTGGGATTAAATGTTGAAAATCTATAAATAACCAAAGGAATAATTAAGAGTGGGATTGTGGAGAGTGGGAAAAGTGGGATTAAATGTTGAAAATCTATAAATAAACAAAGGGCCCTGAACACTTTTTAAGACAGATATTTAGGTCCGTCATCTGATAGAATGAAAATATAAACACGATCAAAAAGTTATCTCCACTACATTTAATGATGATGATGATGATGATGATGATGATGATGATAAAGAAGAGGAAAATGTGCAGAATAAGGGATAAAGAAGAGGAAAATGTGCAGAATAAGGGATAAAGAAGAGGAAAATGTGCAGAATAAGGGATAAAGAAGAGGAAAATGATGATGATGATGATGATGATGATGATGATAAAGAAGAGGAAAATGTGCAGAATAAGGGATAAAGAAGAGGAAAATGTGCAGAATAAGGGATAAAGAAGAGAAAATGATGATGATGATGATGATGATGATACCTTCGACTCCACGCATCGGTTTTTATATCAACAAGAGAAAAGTTTGATTATCTTCTTAAAACTTTCGATGCGATTGTCTTCCAGTCTTTCGCTATCGCCCTTCTGAGGTTATTCAGTGTTGATGCTTTCGTATTTATCTTGGCGCCAAACATATTAAGGTCATTTTGTAAACTGCTAAAAAAGTAGAGTTTATATATAACCTTATCCGGCCACTTACAAATAAAGTATGAAATTGTTATTATGACCAGTTGTTGGGGTCTCTCTCTCTCTCTCTCTCTCTCTCTCTCTCTCTCTCTCTCTCTCTCTCTCTCTCTCTCTCTCTCTCTCTCTCTCTCTCTCTCTCTCTCTCTCTCTCTCTCTCTCTCTCTCTCTCTCTCTCTCTCTCTCTCTCTCTCTCTCTCTCTCTCTCTCGTGCACAAGGATATCAGTATTTTCTCTGCTTTCCTCTTTATCTCTGTTCCTGCCAAAAGCGATGAAAAGGCAAAAAAAATAAAAATGTTTACACAGATATCGACGGCAAATATAACATTACCAAGAGAGACTTTCACAAAAAAAAATGACACGGACAAAATAACCATGATAACTCTTATATAACGCAATTATTATTTGCTTCTCCTTACATTAGAGACTCAAAAAAGAAAGAATGGAGGCAGGGAGTTACAGAAAATTGAATTAAACACTACTGTAGAAATATATGTTGTCTCGGGGCCGGCTTGACTTGATTCTCATATGACTTGGGTCCCATATGTCTTGGGTCTCATATGACTTGGGTCTCATATGACTTGGGTCTCATATGATTTGGTCTCATGACTTGGGTCTCATATGACTTGGGTCTCATATGACTTGGGTCTCATATGACTTGGGTCTCATATGACTTGGGGCCGAAATGTCTTGGGGATCATTTGACTTCATCACCAATCGCCTCTGTAGCTACCAATTGATATGTAACCTCCTTATATCATAACGAAGAGTAGATAAAGACTATTTCTTCATGTCTAAGAAAATTCTTTCGTTCCTAACGAAAGAGTATGTGTCTGGTGAAAGGGTGTGTCTAGTGAGACTATTCGATCTCCTATTGGCTGAGACATTCCTTGCATCAGGTGTCTAAGCCAATCATGTTGCACGGTTGCCCACCTTATCGAGTGGACTGGTTTTGTCGTGCTGAGCTGGACAGGGGTTGTTTGTATTCTTTGTTCTTTGTGTGTGTGTGTGTGTGTGTGTGTGTGTGTGTGTGTGTGTGTGTGTGTGTGTGTGTGTGTGTGTGTGTGTGTGTGTGTGTGTGTGTGTGTGTGTGGTGTGTGTGTGGGTGGGTGGGTGGGTGGGTGGGTGGGTGGGTGGGTGGGTGGGTGGGTGGGTGGGTGGGTGGGTGGGTGGGTGGGTGGGTGGGTGGGTGGGTGGGTGGGTGGGTGGGTGGGTGGGTGGGTGGGTGGGTGGGTGGGTGGGTGGGTGGGTGGGTGGGTGGGTGGGTGGGTGGGTGGGTGGGTGGGTGGGTGGGTGGGTGGGGTGGGTGGGTGGGTGGGTGGGTGGGTGGGTGGGTGGGTGGGTGTGTGGTGTGTGTGTGTGTGTGTGTGTGTGTGTGTGTGGGTGTGGGTGTGGGTGTGTGGGTGTGGGTGTGGGTGTGTGTGTGTGTGTGTGTGTGTGTGTGTAAATATAGTGGTGGTGGGGAGAATGAAAGCTAAGAGGCAGACCAACACGTAAAATACAACCAAAAACAAAAATAAAAACAGAAAAAACAAAAAAAAATGTAAGTTGACCTGAGGTGAAAATGGAGATCTAAATGGATATACAAATGGCCTTCTTACATCCTTGCAACTCAAAACACATTTCACTTACATATACTTTGACTGCTTTTACATATTACTCTTGACTCCTTTCCTACTTACATTTACTTACTTCACAGCTACGCAATATCTACTTTATCAATGTTACTTTTACCTGCTTTTGACTCCTATATTTTCGATTTACTTTGACTTACTTAACAGGTACCTATTATTTACTTTATCAGGATCTACTTTAACCTTCCTTCACACATTGCTCTGACTCCTTTTTTTCTATTTACTTTTATTTACTTTAAAGATACGCAATATTTACTTTATCAGTATTTACTTTTACCTTCATTTACATATTGTTCTTGACTCCTATATTTTAATTTACTTTTATTTACTTTAAACTAGTGTACACAACATTTTTTATCAGTATTTACTTTTAACTTCCTTCACATATTGCTTTCGACTCCTTTTCTATTTACTTTTATTTACTTTAAACTAGGTACGGAGCATTTACTTTACATTACTTCTACCTGCGGTCACTTCTTCCACTTCATTTCCTCCACTTTCCACTCTCCACTTTTTCCTTCCACTCCCATACTCCTTTCAAAGCAGCTTACATATATTTTTTGTTTCCTTCCCGTCTGTTGCGGAACACTGAACGCCATTGAATATGTAAGAAGCTCAGTTTTTTTTTATTTATATATAGAAGATGTTTTATGTTGATATATTTTACTGGCCGAGAAGCTGAAATATTGTGTGTGACGGTGGCGAAACATATTCATAAACACATATACTTACTCTCTCTCTCTCTCTCTCTCTCTCTCTCTCTCTCTCTCTCCTCTCTCTCTCTCTCTCTCTCTCTCTTCTCTCTCTCTCTCTCTCTCGCTCTCTCTTCTCTCCTCTCTCTCTCTGCTTCTTTCCTCTCTCTCTCTCCTCTCTCTCTCTCTCTCTCTCTCTCTCTCTCTCTCTCTCTCTCTCTCTCTCTCTCTCTCTCTCTCTCTCTCTCTCTCTCTCTCTCTCTCTCTCTCTCTCTCTCTCTCTCTCTCTATCTCTCTCTCTCTCTTTTGTAGGTATTGTTAACAGGACCTCTTGTAGCTTCCTTGTTCTTATGTTCTCTCTCTCTCTCTCTCTCTCTCTCTCTCTCTCTTCTCTCTCTCTCTCTCTCCTCTCTCTCTCTCTCTCTCTCTCTCTCTCTCTCTCTCTCTCCTCTCTCTCTCTCTCTCTTCCTCTCTCTCTCTCTCTCTCTCCTCTCTCTCTCCTCTCTCTTCTCCTTCTCTCTCTCTCTCTCCTCTCTCTCTGTATTATTTTTATTCTCTTTTACCTCTTTGCGTTTTCTCCCCATTGCTTCTTATTTGTTCCTCGTTTTCTCGTTCGTTGCCTCTCTCTCCTCTCCCTTCTTTCCTCCTCATTTCTTTTTATCACACACCGCCTCTTACTCCTATCTAGCAAAAAGCTGTCCCTTTTTAATCTTTTGGCGTATTAAATCTTACCCCCAACGCATTAATTATTTTTTGTTCTGTAGATTAAGATGAAGGTCACATATATAGATTTGTATTACGATTATGTTTACTCTAAATCAACAGCTGGATTAACTATCTTTCCCTTATCTTTCTTTAATCTCTACTTATCTTTACTTATATTTTACTTTAATACTTACGATCAACAGCTAGATTAACTATCTTTCCCTTATCTTTCTTTAATCTCTACTTATCTTTACTTATATTTTACTTTAATACTTACGATCAACAGCTAGATTAACTATCTTTCCCTTATCTTTCTTTAATCTCTACTTATATTTACTTATATTTTACTTTAATACTTACGATCACAGTAGATTACTATCTTTCCTTATCTTCTAATCTTACTTATCTTTACTATATTTAGCTTTAATACTTAGATCACACTAGATTATATTTCCTTATCTTCCCTTAATCTCTACTTATCCTTACTTATATTTAACTTTAATACTTACGATCAAAGCTATTAACTATCTTTCCTTACTTTCTTAATCTCTACTATCTTACTTATATTTTACTTTAATACTTACGATCAACAGCTAATTAACTATCTTTCCCTTATCTTCTTTAATCTCTACTTATCTTTACTTATATTTTACTTTAATACTTACGATCAACAGCTAGATTAACTATCTTTCCCTTATCTTTCTTTAATCTCTACTTATATTTACTTATATTTTACTTTAATACTTACGATCTATTTACTCGTGTCTATCACCACTTAAGTATCTTTTAAATATATTAGATTTGAATATCTTATCACATTTCATTTATTTTTATATTTCACACAAGGCACTGCTATGCAAACCCTAAAAAAAATTGAAGTTGAAATCAGAGTAATCAAAAATATAATACTCTTCCAGACTCTTCATATTACTATCTTATTATTTAATTACAATATAAGTCATGGCAATCTCTTATCTCACACGTACACACAAAACCTTTCATCTTTTATCATCTCTCATATTCGTAGAGTCTTCTGGGGCAATCCAAACGGCATGAAAGGAATCATCGGGTCGTGAAAGACAAGATATTACATTTAAAACACAACAATCCTCACATTCCTCTCCTTTAATCCCACTACTACCTCAAAGACAACCTGACACATTCCAATTCCATTATGATTTGATATTTTCACACCAACAATCCAGCACTGCAGATTAGAGAGGGGAGAAGGACAGTGGGGACGATGGAGAGAATGATTGTGAGCGGTGAGGATAAAAAGTGGGACGAGAGGGAGGAGGAAGATGAGGAAAGGAGGAGTGAAAAAAAATGAACTGTCAGATATTAGATGAGTGTATAGCCTGTGGGGAGAGAGAGAGAGAGAGAGAGAGAGAGAGAGAGAGAGAGAGAGAGAGAGAGAGAGAGAGAGAGAGAGAGAGAGAGAGAGAGAGAGAGAAGAGAGGAGAGAGAGAGAGAGAGACTGGGGGAAAAAGCAAGGAGAGGAAAAGAGTTGGATCTCGGGGGAAAATAATAATAGGAGGAACAAACGTTTTCTCTGACCATACGTGGGTAATAATCTTACAAAAACGGTCCCTTCCTTTTTTTTTCACCCTCCTTTTATCTACCCTTCCACTACTTTCCTTACCCTCCCTTTCTTCCACACCTGTTCTTCCTCTCCTCTCTTTCTTTCCTCCATCCCTCTTCTTTTTTTCTTTCATTCATCCCTCTCCTCTCTTTCTTTCATTCATCCCTCTCCTTTCTTTCTTTCATTCATCCCTCTCCTTTCTTTCTTCCATCCATCCCTCTCCTTTCTTTCTTCCATTCATCCCTCTCCTTTCTTTCCTCCATTCATTCCTCTCCTTTCTTTCTTTTATTCATCCCTCTCCTCTTTCTTTCATTCATCTCTCTCCTTTCTTTCTTTCATTCATCCCTCTCCTCTTTCTTCCATTCATCCCTCTCCTTTCTTTCTTTCATTCATCCCTCTCCTCTCTTTCTTTCATTCATCTCTCTCCTTTCTTTCTTTCATTCATCCCTCTCCTTTCTTTCCTCCATTCATCCCTCTCCTTTCTTTCTTCCATCCATCCCTCTCCTTTCTTTCTTTCATTCATCCCTCTCCTTTCTTTCTTTTATTCATCCCTCTCCTCTCTTCTTCCATTCATCCCTCTCCTTCTTTCTTCCATTCATCCCTCTCCTTTCTTTCTTTCCTCCATCCCTCTCCTCTTTCTTCCATCCATCCCTCTCCTCTTCTTTCCTTCATTCATCCCTCTCCTCTTTCTTCCATTCATCCCTCTCCTCTCTTTCCTCCATTCATCCCTCTCCTTTCTTTCTTTCCTTCATCCCTCTCCTCTTCTTCTCATTCATCCCTCTCCTTCTTTCTTCCTTCATCCCTCTACTCTTTCTTCCATCCATCCCTCTCCTTTCTTTCTTCCATCCATTCCTCTCCTCTTCTTCTTTCATTCCATCCCTCTCCTCTCTTTCTTCATTCATCCCTCTCCTCTTTCTTCCATTCATCCCTCTCCTTTCTTTCTTCCATCCATCCCTCTCCTCTCTTTCTTCCATTCATCCCTCTCCTCTCTTTCTTCCATTCATCCCTCTCCTTTCTTTCTTCCATCCATCCCTCTCCTCTCTTTCTTCCATTCATCCCTCTCCTTTCTTTCTTCCATCCATCCCTCTCCTTTCTTTCTTCCATTCATCCCTCTCCTCTCTTTCTTCCATTCATCCCTCTCCTTTCTTTCCTCCATTCATCCCTCTCCTCTCTTTCCTCCATCCATCACTCTCCTTTTTCTTCCCTTCATCCCTCTCCTCTCTTTCCTCCATTCATCCCTCTCCTTTCTTTCTTTCATTCATCCCTCTCCTCTCCTCATTTCCTCCATTTATCCCTCTCTTCCCTCCTTCCTTCTTCCATGCATCCCTCCCAATGCTTCTCTATTTAACGCAATAAGGGTTTAGAAGGAAAGAAATACAAGTCTTCATGTTTTCTGTGCTTCCTTTCCGTCTAAGGATCTTTCTTATCTCTTCACTTTTATGTTGTTTAAGATTATTTGATTGATAAATTATTTGATTATTGTACTTTATATTTGATTATGATTATTTGATTTGGTGTTGAATAAGTATATGTATATGTTGATTGAGAGACCAGTATTATACGTGATATAATTTCGTTCTCTATGCAATTATAGCCAGACTATGTAGATTCAGTTCATTGCTTTGGAAACACCCTGAGCTCACTAATTAATGTATTTATATGTTTTAATCAAGCCGGGTGTCAGGTACGAATGACAGAACGGACAGATTTCAGTAAACACGAATATATTCCGCGTAACCCATTGTGCGGTATGTAGAAATGTTGTTCATAGGAGAATAGTACACAAACTATAATAGCCTAACATATCACAACAGTACATATCCTAAATCTCTAACAGAAGACTATTAACCTCATGAGACCCAGAACGTAGTTTCAATTTGGAGTACCATTAGACGATTTTTAGTGAATATACGCAATATTTCTTAGATATGATCTGTTTAGTATCCTTATCGACTAACTAATTTGGTATATTGAGTTACTTTTCGTAATTTTATGGCTCGTAACATACTTTTATAGCAAAGGAAAGGGTGTGAAGGGATTAAAACGAAATAGGTTGTAAGTCTTGGGCGCGCGGCAGAGTAAGTGAAACATGGATAGGCGGGAGCGCAGACTTTTCCATTCCTGCGTTGAGCTAATTCCGTTTTCTTCGCGCTGACTTATAACCAACTGTGATGTCGTAACTCACGCGGAGACTAAATACAATCACTCTACCTTCTATTGCTTCTGAAACGATTAGAAGGGTGTTATGATTATGTAGTGAGCTGTGGACGTTTTTGTTTGTATGTAGTTTGTGGAAATGAGGCACCATATTATCAGGTAAACATAGACATCATTTTAAGCATGAGACCTTCGGAGAGAATGAAATTTTCGCCTCGTTAAAAAAATAGACTAATAGGATATCATGTAGAGTGGAATGATATGAGGCGTGAAGTGATTTTAGCGTGTAATGATAACGAGCTTGTTAACTAATTAGATGTCGTTTGGAAGGCTATGCGGGTTGTTTCCTATGACTCACGCCGTCTCTCTCTCTCTCTCTTCTCTCTCTCTCTCCTCTCTCTCTCTCTCTCTCTCGTCTCTCTCTCTCTCTCTCTCTCTCTCTTCTCTCTCTCTCTCTCTCTCTCTCTTCTCTCTCTCTCTCTCTCTCTCTCTCTCTCGTCCTCTCTCTCTCTCTCTCTCTCTCTCTCTCTCTCTCTCTCTCTCTCTCCCTGGGTCTCTTTCTCTCTCCAATAAATCTTTCAGAAATACTCAGCTTTATTTATCTGATACGAAACTCCTCACACGTTTCTCATATTTCTTCTATCGAATTTTTTTGGCCTTGAAAATATCCTTCATCTTAGTTTTCAGTTTTTTTTTTCTTTCTCTCTACTGAAAATATGAGTAAATATATCTTAACACACACACACACACCACACACACACACACACACACACACACCACACACACACACACACACACACACCACACACACACACACATACATACATACATACACACATCACATACATACACAACACACAGACACAGACACACACACACATACTACAACACACACACACACACACCACACACCACACACACACAACACAACACACACACACACACATCATACAAAAACACATACAAAACATACAACAACACACATACAACAACACACACACACACACACACACACACACACACACACACACACACACACACACAACCACCCCACACACACACACACACACACACACACACACACACACACACACACACACACACACACACACACACACACACACACACATACATACATATACATACATACATACATACATAAACACAGACACATACACATACACAAAATACATACATACATACAAACACACACACACACAGACACAGACACAACCACACACACACACACACACACACACACACCAACTACACACACACACACAACACAGACACACACACAGACACAGACACACAACACAGACACAACACACACCAAGACACACACACACACACACACACACACACACACACACACACACACAACACAACACAACACAGACACAACACATACACATACAACATACAACAGATACATACATACATACTAATAAAAACACACACACACACACACAACACAACACACACACACACACACACACACACACACACACAACACACACAGACACACACACACAGCACACAGCACTCAGCCACCCATGGACTCACGACACACCTAGCCAGATTCTTCACTGCCTCAAAAAGTCAAGTTCAGCACAAAAGAAAAAAATACAAAACAAAACAAAATAAGATGATATGTGTGTTTTTTTTTTCTGTAACACTGTTATTACTTATTTGTTCATTAAAAAATAGGGTGTTTATTTTTTCTTTTCAGCTTTTTAAATTCACTTTTAATTTACTTTATATATGACTTTATTATCACTATTTGTATGCCACTTATAAACAACTGAACACGTGTGAATACCAATAACAGACAAAGCAAGAGTATCTCCTTGTTTTATGCTTGTTTTATGCCTGTTTTTGTCGTCTTGTCTGCTTGTTTACCCTCAAATAATAAGCTAATTTGATGTAAAACTGAAAACTTGTTGTGTGTTCAAATATATTCTCAACTTTTGCCAGATTTTATGCCACTTATAGACAGCCAGACACATGTGACTACCAATAACAGACAGAGCAAGGCTGTATGCATATTGTATTGCCTCTTTTATGTCGCACTGCACAAGAGGAACATAAGGAACATCAGGGGTAACATACGAAAAATGAAACATAAATATCAACCAGTGTGAGAAATGGAGGCAATGTAGCAATACAGATAATACATAACGATACATATACAATTCATAAAATTATTAACTCCTTTGGGGCCTAGAACGTAATTTCCATTGTAATTTGAGTATCATTAGACGATTTTTAGTGGATATAAGCAATATATAATAGATATGCCCTGTTTAGTATCCTTGTCGACTAACTAATTTGGTATATTCAGTCACTTTTCGTAATTTTACAGCTAACAATAGACGAATTTATATAGCAAAGGAAAGATCTGGGCGTGAAGGGATTAACCATGTCTACACTGAGATACATGCTACAAGACTCGTTTTTCTTCTTCTCCTTCGAGTACAAAATAATTTATACGTGTTTTTATTAAGGGATACATTAAACAAGTTGAGGTTTATAAAGAAAACACTAAAAATGCTGCTCTCTCGTGGACCTAAAGCCTTGAAATTTCGTTCTTTGAAAAATCCACCTTTCTGGAAAATATTGCCAAATGAAAATAATATAATAGAAAAATAGATAAATTAAAGATCCTGAACCCTGCAGAGAGAGGAGAGAGAGAGAGAGAGGAGAGAGAGAGAGAGAGAGAGAGAGAGAGAGAGAGAGAGAGAGGAGAGAAGAGAAGAGAGAGAGAGAGAGGAGAGAGAGAGAGAGAGAGAGAGAGAGAGAGAGAGAGAGAGAGAGAGAGAGAGAGAGAGAGAGAGAGAGAGAGAGATAAGATAAGATTTTCATCCTATCTAGACACTTTGCAAGTACCAACTACAAGGTTATTGACTATACAAAGCGCCGCCACGTCAGCACGAACTAGGCGGACTCGAACCGCTGACCGAATGCACAGGGACGCTGCACATTGCGAACTCACGTCTCTACCAACCTTGCCACCCTGACGGGCAGAGAGAGAGAGAGAGAGAGAGAGAGAGAGAGAGAGAGAGAGAGAGAGAGAGAGAGAGAGAGAGAGGTCGCCAAGCCTTTAATAAAGTTCGTCTAGGGGAAGAAGAAATAAAAACCCAAAGTTACATGACATGGACAAGGAAGGAGGAGGAGGAGGAGGAGGAGGAGGAGGAGGAGGAGGAGGAGGAGGAGGAGGAGGAGGAGGAGGAGGAGGAGGAGGAGGAGGAAGGAGGATATCAAAAAAAACCTCAGAAAACAGGACGTCC
>JACEEZ010011767.1:142500-155000 GCA_016584305.1 Chionoecetes opilio
GGAGGCTTTCATATGCTAATGGATCTACGCAAGACAATAAAGTAAGAAAAAAATTATATATATAAGAATCAGAAAATCAAAAAATCTGAAAATCATAACAAATCTGACAAACAGAAAATAGCGTCCCAACACCTGTCACCTCTGATTCCCTTCCCTTCCCTAAATTACTCGCATTAATTCACTCTGGGTTGCGAGTTAAGCTTTAATTTCTTCTCTAATGAGCCAGTTACAACGGCACTAATCGTCCTTATGTATTTATGAGAAACTTGGTGATTTGTGAGACTTTCTTTAATTTCCTTCCGTTTTTTCTTGCTTTTTTAATATCTCTAACCCATATTTTTCACCATCTATTATAAATTCTAGGTTTTTTTAAATTATTCTCTGCGTTATTTTTCATTATTATTTGGGTTTTGTTCATTATCCTTTTGTTTTGTTCATTATTCTTTGGGGTTTTTCATTATTCTTTGGGGTTTTTCATTATTCTTTGGGGTTTTTCATTATTCTTTGGGGGTTTTCATTATTCTTTGGGGGTTTTCATTATTCTTTGGGGTTTTTTTCATTATTCTTTGGGATTTTTTTCATTATTCTTTGGGTTTTTTTCATTATTTTTGGAGTTTTTTCATTATTCTTTGGGTTTTTTTCATTATTCTTTGGTTTTTTTTCCATTATTTTTCGGTTTTTTTTCCATTATTCTTTGGGGGTTTTTCATTATTTTTGGGGTTTTTTCATTATTCTTTGGGGTTTTTTTTCATTATTCTTTGGGTTTTTTCATTATTTTTTGGGTTTTTTCATTATTCTTTGGGTTTTTTTCATTATTTTTGGAGTTTTTTCATTATTCTTTGGTTTTTTTTCATTATTCTTTGGGGTTTTTTCATTATTTTTCGGTTTTTATTTAATTATTCTTTGGGTTTTTTTCATTATTTTTGGAGTTTTTCATTATTCTTTGGGGTTTTTTCATTATTCTTTGGGATTTTTTTATTATTTTTGGTTTTTTTTTTCATTATTCTTTGGGTTTTTTCATTATTCTTTGGGAGTTTTTCATTATTCTTTGGGTTTTTTTCAGTCATTTACTCCATTTTATCATTTCTAAGTTTTTTTATTATTCAGATTTTTTCACAAACATTTACTCGATTTTGTCATTCTAATCACCTATGTTTATTTTCTTTATTTTTTTTATGTTATATTTTTATTTAAAATTTTCCCCTCCCCTTTTTTTTTCCTTCTTTCCTCCCCCCTCCTCCCCCCTCCCCTCCTCCTCCTCCTCCTCCTCCTCCAAGCCATGTGTTCTCTCTATAGTATCTCTTGAAACAGAAAAAAGGCTTCTCCTCAATTTTTCTGCTCATTAGGTTCCATTTCAAGATAAAAAAAATGACACCTTTTTTTTTTTCCCCCCCCCCCCCCCCCCCCCCCCCCCCCCCCCAAGGGGAAGGGGTTTTAAGACCCGAAAAGAAAAGGGGGGGAACGTCAAGGACAAAAAAAAAAGAACCCAAACCCCCCCCCCCCCCAAAAACCCCCCTTTCCCCCCCCCCCCCCAAAAGGAAGGATCAGTAAAAAAGGGAGAGAGAGAGAGAAGAGAAGAGAGAGAGGAGGAAGAGAGAGAAGAGAGAAGAGAAAAGAGGAGAGAGAGAGAGAGAGAGAGAGAGAGAGAGAGAGAGAGAGAGAGAAGGGTACGCAAGTAAAGATAAGAATGACAGGTGGATAGACAGTTAAAAAATGAGAGAGATAGAAAGAGAGAGCGAGGGGGGCAGGCAGACAGGCAGAAAAATACAGAAATAAAATCATGCGCAACACACACACACACATACCACACAAAACCCACACACACACCCCACACACACACACCACACACACACACCACACACCACACCCCCAACCACACTCATACTCTCTTTACACAGAATCAATACACCCCAAATAAAACATAATACCAAAAAACAAAAAAAACCCGAAAAAATACCCTGTGAAAAACAAACAGTTTTACACAACAGACAGAACCGACAGACAGACACACCACACACACACACACCACACACAACACACACACTCACAAAGAGTTTTGGCTTCTTTTATACTTGCCCTTTCAACCCCCAATCGCGTGCCGACCCAGGCAATAAAGGGCAATCCACGCCCAAGAAAAAAAAGGGGCAGAGGACGAAAAACACCCCAGAGCGTAAATTAGGTGGTTGGGTTGTCATGTCACCAAGAGCCAATCAGCTTTGAGGTTTGGGAAAGAATTTGTTTATGCATTTTCAGGGATTAGCAATAGGATTAGACTGTGTGTGGGAGAGGGGGTGGGGAGATATTAATATCTCCTCTCTTCTTTCCCCTCTCTCCTCCCCCTCTCTCTCTCTCTCTCTTCTCTCTCCTCTCTCTCTCCCCTTTCCTTCTCTCTCTCTCTTCTCTCTCTTCTCTCTCGCTCTCAAAAAGGAGTTTTTTTTACGTGATGCCTTGGGATGAAATGAAAAGTAAGTGTTTGAAGAGAAGAGAGAAAGAGAGAGAGAGAGAAGACGAGAGAGAGAGAGAGAAGAGAGAAGAGAGAGAGAGAAGAGGAGAGAGAGAGAGAGAGGAGAGGAAATAAAAAGGAGAGGAAAAAAAGAAAAAGGAAAAAAAACTATCTTGCATTTTTCCCACCACCCCACACCCCCCACCACCCCACCACCCCCACCACCAACCCCCCACCACCACCACCTGCCAACCACCACCCCCAAACCCACCCCCCACCACCACCATCACCTCCCACCACCACCACCCCCAAACCCCCACCACCCCCACCCCCCACCACCCCCCACCACCACTACCACTACCACCACCACCACCCCCCACCACCACCAACCACCCCCCCACCCACCCCCCCACCACCACAACACCACCCCCACCAAACCACCACCACACCACCCCACCACCACCAACCCCCCAAAAACCCACCACCCCCCCACCACCACCCCACCACCCGCCCCCCCCACCACCCCCACACCCCAACCCCACCACCATCACCACCACCACCACCACCACACCCCAAACACCACCACCACCACCACCCACCCCAACCCCCACCACCACCACACCACCACCCCACCACCACCACCAACCCACCACCCCACCACCAACCCCCACCACCACCAACCCCCCCAACCACCACCCCCCCACCACCACCCCCCCAAACCCCCACCACCCAACCACCACCACCCATCACCAGCTGCCGGGGACCTGGCACTTTTAGATCCAAAAAAAACACCTTCTGGCGAAAACTATAAAAAAAATGGTACGTTACGTCCCTGTGAAATGGAAGGTGGGGGGGAGGAAAGAGGGGAGAAAAGAGAGAAGAGAAAGATGAGAGAGAGAGAGGGGAGAGAGAAAAAGGAGAGAGGGGAGGGGGAGGAGAGAGAAAAAAATAGGGGGTAGAGAGAGAGGGGAGATGAGAGGGGAGAGAGGGGGAAAAGGAGAGAGAAAAAGAGAGAGAGAGGGGGAGAGAGAGAGAGAGAGTAAATTTTAAGTTTCAGGGGAAGGGAAAAAAAAAAAAAAAAAAAAAAAATATAAAAAAAAGGAAAAAAGTGATAGGAAAGCTAAATAGGAAAGGATGTTTTACTGGAAAGTATGAGGAGAATAAAAGGGAGAGAAAGGGAGAAAGAGAGAGACAAAAACAAAAAAAATAGGTGGGAAAAACTAAATACAAAATAAAAAATAAGTGAAATTTTTAACCCCCAAATAAGAAAAAACTTTTATTAGGAATAAAAAATTTATTTCTTAACTATTTTTTTTTCTTTTTTCAAGTGATAGTTACCCCATTTTCATCACTACTTAATTAATGGCTTGTTACTTCATCTATGTTATAAAAGGGAAAAATTTATATTTTTTACTGTTTTTTATAGAGGAAATATATTTAGGGCCCCTATAATTCTCTCTCTCCCCTCCCTCTTTCCCCTCTCTCTCTCTCTCTCTCTCTCTCTCTCTCTCTCTCTCTCTCCCCTCTCTCTCTTTTCTCTGCTCTCTCTCCCCTCCTCTCTCTCTCCCCTCCCCTCCCCCTCCCCTCTCTCTCTCCCCTTTCTCTTTCTTTCTTTTCCTTTTTTTTCCTCTCTCTCTCTCCCCCTCTCTCTCTCCCCTCTTTTCCCCTCTCCTCTCTCTCCCCTCTCTCTCTCTCTCTTTTCTCCTCTCTCTCTTTTCTTTTCCCTCTCTCTCTCCCCTCTCTCTCTCTCTCTCCTTTTTCTCTCTCTCTCTCCCCCTCTCCTAAATCTCTCTCTCCCCTCTCGTTCCCCTTACTATTTTTTGTTCTCTAAAACCATCAAAATCTATCATCTATCTTCGTATAAAATTATATATTTTATATATATTTTATATATATATATAAAATATTATATATATATAAAAATTTATATATATATATATAATATATATATATAAAATTTTCCCACATATAAAAAACAAACACACCATTTTTGCAATAGTATACACTTCCCACCCCAAAATTTTCTTTAAAAAAACACACACAAAGACATAACAAGCGCATATCACCAGTGGCGTCTTTTTGGGGATGGCAAAACTATGCACTTCCCCCATAAACCCTTTGGGTTAAAAAAAAACGTCTTTTTTTTTTTTTTTTTTTTTTTTTTATAGTTTTGGCTTTGTTTTTTTTTTCAGCCCCCCCACCCGGCAGCCCGGGTTGGGAGTTGAAACGCTCCTCTTTTGAAAATTTTTTGAACTTCGTTTACCAAACCCGCCAGCCTTAGGGCCTTTAGTTGAGCGCTCCCCTTCTTTAATATTTATAAGTTTCCCTGGCCCGCCTCCCTTTTGAAAAATGGGGAAACGGGACAGACAGGTTTTTTGCTCTGGTTTTACGGGTTATCAAAACCTCGTTTTTTGTCCCGGTTGGGGGGAAACAAAGACAATGGGTTAAAATGATAACAAATTTCCCGGAACCAGGAAACCCGGGTTTGGGTTCCCAAAACCCGGGGGTAAATTACACCCCCGGGGGGAATGAGGCCCCATTACCTCGGGGTTAAAAGAAAGGGAACTGAACTGGGAAATATTTTTTTATGTTATGAAAAGTATATGAGCAATCGTGTGAATGTGTAGTTCATAAATTTAATTTAAATTAATTTTTTTGGGGGAACTAACTGGGGTCACCTTTTTGGGAGCATATGTGCATTTTAAAAAACCCTTTTTGCCGAAAACCCCAAAAACCCTTTTTTCGATGTGCCCACAAGAAGGTTTTGGGCCCTGGGTCCCCCGGCCCAAAAACCGAAAATTCGGGCAATTTATCCAGGGAGGTATTGTATTCCCCCTGCTTTGGGGTAGGTGTGTTTTGGGAAAGTGGAGCTTAAAAAATTTTTCAGTTTCGATTACGTTGTCCTTTAAATCCTCTTAAAAAATTTAAAAATTTTTATTTTTTTTTTTTGGTTGCTTTTCCCCCGTCTTTTTTATTTTTTTAAAATTTTCAACCCCCTGTTTTACTTAGAAAAGGTATAGAAAACACTTAATTTTTTTTCAGAACTTTCGAGTTGAAAATGTTGCAACCCTTTGCACAATTTTGGGCCTTTATGAGGTTAGAATCACTGAAATTAAGAAGTTTAATTTATTTCCCCCCCTTGCATTCATGCAGTGTTTTTCGTAGAAAGAGGTTTTTACTTGTGTGAAATTTTTGGGGAAATCAACAACTGCCCCCCCAAAAAAAAAGACGAGTCCCTATAAAGCTATGGGTGTAGGTGCAAGGGCGGTGGTTTTTAAAATTTTTATACCCCTAAAAATGAATCATTTGTGAATGAGGGAATTTTTCTTTCCCCAAAAATACGTCAGATTGGGGAGGAAAAGCATGCAAAAACCTTAAAAAACTTTTCTGGGCCCTTGAGTGGCCACAGACCCCACGCCGTGAAGGGCTTCGCACCTACGGCGCTCGCACCTACGTCAGTCCTGAGATGTTACAAGTGAAAAACCAACCCGTGCAAACATAAGTTTAGAGCCTACCTAGCCTAGGGGTGATGGATGGGCCTGGGAAAAATTTGCATTTTGGGTAACGGCCCCAAGAAGGTTGGGAACCACTGCTCTATAGGAAGAAAGGCAATAAAATATACATAAAACTAAAAATGTATTCATATGTAGAATTTCCCGAGAAAGACAATGGTAATAGTCCCAATTCTCAAAATTAGGCCCCGCCCCCTTAAAATGGTCGCGCGCGTGCAGAATATACAAAAAGTTAAGTCAATTCGTATACATTGGCCAGAAGGGAACAGCTCTATCATCTAGATAAAATTTAGCAGACATTTGTTATATATGTTCAAAACAGTCGAAGTGAATAACTTGGAATATTTATAGAACAATTTTGTCACCTCTTTTCAACCCAGTCAACGACGGGTGTTTCTGCTAGTGTCATATAAAAATGAATTGTATAGACTCACAACTCACCAAAATGGACTATTGCACAACTGATTTGATAAAAAAAATCTTCCACGTTACCTTGCCATACCTTGGCTTTTGCTGAAATGACGCCACTGTAATCAGCCTTCACAGCAATAAATCAGCCTTCACAGCATTGAACACAGGACGAGCATGAGACAAATGGGTGGATAATCCTTTTGTACGGGGCGACTAAACGCTCCGCCGGGCAGCTTCATCCGCTGATTGGCTGAAACACGCCTCGATCTGAGCACTGAGGAGCAATCAATGCCCTACTTTCCGGACCCCGTTGTTGTTGTTGTTGTTTGTTGTTGTTGTTGTTGTTGTTGCTGTTGTTGTTGTTGTTGTAGGAGTGGTAGTAGGAGGGGTAGTAGGAGTGGTAGTAGGAAGAGGAGGAGGGGTAGTAGTAGTAGTAAAAGTGGTAGTAGTAGTAGCAGTGGTAGTAGGTGGGGTAGTAGGAGTGGTAGTAGTAGCAGTAGTAGTAGTAGTAGTAGTAGTAGTAGTAGTAGTAGTAGTAGTAGTAGTAGTAGTAGTAGTAGAATTGGTAGTAGTAGTAGCAGTGGTAGTAGGTGGGGTAGTAGGTGTGGTGGTAGTAGTAGTAATAGTAGTAGTAGTAGTAGTAGTAGTAGTAGTAGTAGTAGTAGTAGTAGTAGTAGTAGTAGTAGTAGTAGTAGTAGTAGTAGTAGTAGTAGGTTATCGAGTACGTAAAGGTCCCTGTAGTGGTCTAAATTAAATATAATAAAAAAAATAGAATATAAAAGATAAAATACAATAGGTAAATAATAAAGAATAAAAAAATGATAAATAAAATAAATAAATAGGTAAATAGAAATAAAATAAAGAATTAAAATACATAAACAAAATAAATAGATAAAATAAAGAAAGAAAGAAAGAAAAAAAAAAAGAGGGAGTAGTAGTAGAGTTGTAGTGTAAAGTGTTTAGTTTCCTATGTAATTATGTTTGTAGTGTAATATGTAGTGATTATGTTTTCTTTCCCTTTCTTTTTATCTTTTTTTTCCCTTTTTTTTTGGTTTCGTCTTTTTCCCTTTTTTTTTTTTTCCCATTCTGTCCTTCTCCCTTCTCCACTCCTTCTTTCCTCCTTCTTTCCCTCCTTTCCTCCTCTTGTCCCCTTCTTCCCTTCCTTCTTTCCCTCCTCTTCCCCTCCCTTCTTTCCCTCCTTCGTTCCCCCCTTTCCCTTTCCCTCCTTCTTCCTCTCATATTTCCCCCCTTCTTTCCCCCCTTTTTCCCCTTTCCCTCCTTCTTTCCCTCCCCCTTCCCTCACTTCCCCCCTTTCTTTCCCTCCTTCTTCCCCTCTTCCCTCCTTCTTTTCCCTCCTTCTTTTTCCCCCTTCTTTCCCCCTTTTCCTCCTTCTTTCCCTCCTTTTCTTTCCCTTTTCTGACCTTTTCTTCCCCTCCCTTCTTTCCCTCCTTCTCCCCTTCCCCCTCCTTCTTTCCCTCCTTCTTCCTCCTTCTTTCCTCTTCTCCCTCCTTCTTTCCCTCCTTCTTTCCCTCCTTCTTCCCTCCCCCTTTCCCTCCTTCTTTCCCCTTCTTCCTCCTTCCCTCCTTCTGTCCCCCCCTTCTTCCCTCCTTCTTCCCTCCTTCTTTCCCTCCTTCTTTCCCTCCTCCTTTCCCTCCTTCTTTCCCTCCTTCTTTCCCTCCTTCTGTCCCTCCTTCTTTCCTCCTCTCGGGTCCCCTCCTTCTTTCCTCTTCCCTTCCTTCCCCCCTTTCTTTCCCCCCTTTCCCTTTCCCTCCTTCTTTCCCTCCTTCTTTTCCCTCCTTCTTCCCTCCTTCTTTCCCTCCCCCCTTTCCTCCTTCTTCCCTCCCTTTTTTCCCTCCTTCTTCCCTCCTTCTTTTCCTTTCCTTCTTTCCCTCCTTCTGTCCCTCCTTCTTTCCCTCCTTTTTTCCCTCCTTCTGTCCCTCTTCTTTCCCTCCTTCTTCCCTCCTTTTTTCCCCTCCTTCTTTCACCTTTCTTTTCCCCCTTTCTGTCCCTCCTTCTTTCCCTCCTTTTTTCCCTCCTTCTTTCCCTCCTTCCCCTCTTCTGTCCCTCCTTCTTTCCCTCCTTCCCTTTCCCTCCTTCTTTCCCTCCTTCTCCCTCCTTCTTCCCTCCTTTTCCCTCTTCTTCCCTCCTTCTTCCCTCCTTCTTCCCTCCTTCTGTCCCTCCTTCTTTCCCTTTCCTTCTTTCCCTCCTTCTTTCCCTCCTTCTTTCCCTCCTTCTTCCCTCCTTCTTTCCCTCCTTCTTTCCCTCCTTCTGTCCCTCCTTCTTTCCCTCCTTCTTTCCCTCCTTCTTTCCCTCCTTCTTTCCCTCCTTCTTTCCCTCCTTCTTTCCCTCCTTCTTTCCCTCCTTCGTCCTCTTCTTCCCCCCTTTTCTTTCCCTCCTTCTTCCCTCCTTTTTTCCCCTCCTTCCCTTTCCCTCCTTCTTCCCTCCTTCTTTCCCTCCTTCTTCCCTCCTTCTTTCCTCCTTCTTTCCCTCCTTCTTTCCCCCCCTTTCTTTCCCCTCTTCTGTCCCCTCTTCCCTCCTTCTTCCCTCCTTCGTCCCTCCTTCTTCCCCCTTTCCCTTTCCCTCCTTTTTTCCCTCCTTCTTTTTCCCTCCTTCTTTCCCTCCTTCTTCCCTCCTTCTTTCCCTCTCTCACTTTCCCTCCTTCTTCCCTCCTTTTTCCCCTCCTCTTTCCTCCTTCTTCCTCCTTCTTTCCCTCCTTCTTTCCCTCCTTCTGTCCTCTTCTTTCCCTCCTTTTTTCCCCCCCTTCTTCCCTTTTCCTTCTTCCCTCCTTCTTTCCCCTCCTTCTTTCCCTCCTCCTCTTTTCCCTCCTTTTTTCCCCTCCTTCTTTCCCTCCTTCTTTCCCTCCTTCTCCTTCTTTCCCCCCTTTCTTTCCCTCCTTCTTCCCTTCCTTCTTTCCCTCCTTCTTTCCCTCCTTCTTTCCCTCCTTCTTTCCTCTCCCTACTTTTTCCCTCCTTCTTCCTCCTTCTTTCCCTCCTTCTGCCCCTCTTTTTTCCCTTTCCTTCTTTCCCTCCTTCTTTCCCTTTCCTTCTGTCCCTCCTACTTTCCCTCCTTCTTTCCTCCTTCTTTCTCTCTTTCTTTCCCTTTCCTACCTATTTCACATTAATGGTGGATATTATTTATTTTATTTCATTTCCCCATCGTCTCCACACGTCCTCTTGTTTCCTCTGTTTCTTCTATATACTTTCATTTCCTCCGTTTCTTCATTTCTTTCGTTTCCTCTGTTTCTTCCATATTCTTTCATTTCCTCTGTTTCTTCACTTCTTCTTTCATTTCCTCTCTTTCTCTTCCTCTTTTTCCGCACCTCTTCTCGTTTCCTCGCCCACTAGAGACTCCCTGACGCGTAGTATTTCGTTATGAGACCCAAGTCGTAGTGGCATAGAGAACCCGTGGCCAATACAACGTCTGGGTCACATCCCGGTGGGTTATGAATCGCCCTGTATCCTGTCTTGGGTTTGAAAAAGTGACCCATTCATTATCAACCCACGACTCCCGTTTTCTTTAGCAGTCCAGACACTCACTCACATACATACATACAATACATACATACATACATACATACATACATACATTCATACATACATATATACATACTTACGAGGGGATAGACAGTTGAGGGGAAAGAAGAACTAGGAAGAAGTTAAAAGAGAAGGACAGTTAAAAGCAAAGGAACAAAATTACGAAAATAAAAGTAGAAAGAAGTTAAAAGAAGGAAATTTAAAAGATAAGGAAAAAAATAACAATACAAAAACCCAAGAACTAGGAATTTACTATATAGGAACACACTCTTTTTATTCTGGTCTAAACACTATAAAAAACTCACTATTTATATTCTGGTCTAAAATCTATAAAAAAAACTCACTATTTTTATTCTGGTCTAAAAACTATAAAAAAACCTCACTATTTTTATTCTGATCTAAAATCTATAAAAAAAACTCACTATTTTTATTCTGGTCTAAACACTATAAAAAACTTACTCTTTTTATTCTGGTCTAAAATCTATAAAAAAAACCTCACTATTTATATTCTGGTCTATAAAAATTTTTTTTTATTCTGGTCTAAGGACTATAAAAAAAACTAACTCCTTCTATTCTGGTGTATAAACTAAAAAGACACTATTTTTATTCTGGTCAAGATTAAGAAATAGTGTCACGTGCTGTTTTCCATAGAACGATTCTGAATATACCAACGTGCAGCAATTTTCCAAGATTCAGATATTGCAGTTTCGTATTGTCTTCCATATGCTGTTGGTTAGGATACAAGGAATTTAATGACTTTCCCTTTTGGTATGTTATTAAAGATTCAGATATTGTAGTTTCCTGTTGATTTCCATAGGATGTTACTGAATATACCAACTATGTGTAGAAATTACAGGTCAGGTTGCAAGGCGACTATACGTGCAGGGCGTACCGTGTGTAAACTGTAATTGCTGACATGACCAGGTGTGTGTGTGTGTGGGTGGTGTTGTGTGTTGTGTGTGTGTGTGGGTGTGTGTGTAGTGTGTGTGTGTGTGTGTGTTGTGTGGTGGTGTGTGTGTGTATGTGTGTGTGTGTGTTGTGTGCTGTGTGTGTTGTTGTGTGGTGTGTTGTGTGTGTGTGGTGTGTGTGGTGTGGTGGGGTGTGTGTGGGGTGTGGGGTGTGTGGGGTGTTTGTGGGTGTGGTGTGTGTGTGTGTGTGTGTTGTGTGTGTGGTGTGTGTTTTGGTTGTGTGTGTGGTGTGTGTGTGTGGTGTGTGGGTGTGTGTGTTGGGGTGTGTGTGTGTGTGTGTGTGTGTGTGTGTGTGGTGTGTGTGGTGTGTGTGTGGTGTTTTGGTGTGTGTGTGTGTGTGTGTGTGTGGGTGTGTGTGTGTGTGTGTGGTGTGGTGTGTGGTGTGTGTGTGGTGTGTGTGTGTGTGTGTTGTGTGTGTTTTGTGGTGGTTGGGTTTTGTGTGGGGTGTGGGGTCGTGTTTTGTGTGTGTGGTTTTTGTGTGTGTTGTGGTGTGTGTAAATTCCTAAAGGCCCTTGCTCTTCGATACTAAGCAAGGCAGGGAGGATAACTAGCATTAGTAATCATGTTATCATTATTGTTATTCTTCGGGTACAAAGGTTCAGAGTATTTAATTCGGGTAAAAGGAGTAAATTTTGAAGAAGGAAAGAAGGAAAAGGAAGAAAGATGAAAAGAGGGAAAAAGAACAGAAGAAAAAGTTAATCTTCCTTAAAGTGATTTTATAGACGACGGGAATATGTATGATGAAGAGGGGAGAGGGGAATTAGAGAGAGAGAGCGAGGAGAGAGAGAGAGAGAGAGAGAGGAGGAGAGAAGAGAGAGAAAAGAGAGCAGAGAGAGAGAAGAAGAGATAGAAGGGGTGGGCATGAAGCAGAGGGAAGGAAGAGGCCAGAAGGGAACGGGATAAATCTGTCATACCCCCTTTCACTTAACTCTCTCCTCTCTCTTCTCTCTCTCTCTCTCTCTCTTCTCTCCCCCTCTCTCTTCTCTCCTCTTTTCTCTCCCTTTTCCCCTCCTCTCTCCTCCTCTCCTCTCTCTCTCCTCTCTCTCTCTCTCTCTCTCTCTCACTATTCACTTCTCATCGTCCTTTCCTCCTCCCCTCCTCCTTTTCTTCTCCTCCTTTCCTCCCCCCTCCTCCCCCTCTTCATCCCCTTTCCTTTCATTATTTTATTACCTTCGTCTCCTCCTCACTTCTCTCACACTCCCTCTATCTCCCTTTTCTAGAGCCCAGACTCCCCCTCTCTCTCCTTCTCCTTTTCTCTCTTTCTCTTCTCTCTATCTTTTTTTTCTCTCTCCCTCTCTCCTCTCTCCCTCCTTCCTCCTCTCTCTCTCTCTCTCTCTCTCTCTTCCTCTCCTCCTCTCTCTCTCTCTCTCTCTCTCCTCCAAGTCAGTCAGTAAAAAAGTTGCTCTCTCTCCTTTTTCTCTCTCTCTCTCTGCTCTCTCTCTCTTCCCCTCCTCTCTCTCTCTCTCTCTCTCTCTCTTCTCCCCTCTATCTCTCTCTCTCTCTCTCTCTCTCTCTCAGACAAGTCAAGTCAAGTCAGTAAAAAATGTTAGCTCTCTCCCCTCTCTCTCCTCTCTCCCCTCTCTCTCTCTCTCTCCTCTCTCCCTCTTCTCTCTCTCTCTCTCTCTCCTCTCTC
>JACEEZ010011767.1:157500-160000 GCA_016584305.1 Chionoecetes opilio
CACTCTCTCTGACACTCTCCCTGACACTCCCTGACACTCTCCCTGACACTCTCCCTGACACTCTCCCTGACACTCTCCCTGACACTCTCCCTGACACTCTCCCTGACACTCTCCCTGACACTCTCCCTGACACTCTCCCTGACACTCTCCCTGACACTCTCCCTGACAATCTCCCTGACACTCTCCTTGACACTCTCCCTGACACTCTCCCTGACACTCTCCCTGACACTCTCTCTGACACTCTCCCTGGCACTCTCCCTGACACTCTCCCTGACATTCTCCCTGACACTCTCCCTGCACACTGCGACGAAATTATATCCTGGTAAGCGACGGTGAGGAGTGTGAGAAGTGACGGTGTGTTAGGATGTTAGGACAGCGTGGCGACACTTCGGAATGAGGGAATGAGTTTTTTGTAGTAGTAGTGGTAGTGGTAGTGGTAAGTAAGTTAAGTTTCTGATGGTTGTAGTAGTAGTGGTAGTGGTGGTAGTAGTGGTAGTGGTAGTTGGTGGTAGTAAGTAAGTTAAGTTTCTAATGGTGGTAGTAGTAGTGGTAGTGGTGGTAGTAGTGATAGTGGTAGTGGTGGTAATAGTGCAAATTGGAGGAATTGGAGGATAGGTGATAATGAATAGTAGTGGTGGCATTATTAGTAGTAGTAGTAGTAGTAGTAGTAGTAGTAGTAGTAGTGTAGTATTAGTAGTGTGTATTAGAGTAGTATAGTAGTAGTGATGTAGTGTAGTAGTTAGTAGTAGTAGTAGTTAGATGGTGGTATGTGGTAGTAAGTAAGTGTTAGTAGTAAAAAGTGGTAGAAGTATAGTAGTGGGTAGTGTAGTAGAGTATTATTTTAAAGTAGTAGAGTAGTAGTAGTAGTAGGGGGTAGTATATAGTGTAGTAGAAAGTAGTAGTAGTAGTTAGTGTGTAGTAGTGGTTAGTAGTTTAGTAGTGGGTAGTTAGTAGTAGTAGTAATAGTAGATTATGTAGATAAGGAGAAGAAGGGGTTTTCGGGTGGATGGGGTGTGTTTTTGTGGTTGTTTTGGGGTAGAGTATATTTAAAGGGAATGTATGATTGGGGGGAATGTAGAGAGTGGGTAGGTAAGGTTAGAATAGAGTGGTTTGTAAAATTTAGGGGGTGTTAGTTAAAAAAAAGGGAATTTTTTAGGGTGTTTTTGGTTGGCTTTTCCAGTCAATCCCCTTTTTCCCAAACCCGGAATAAAGGGGCCCGGTGGAGGACTTGGTAGTAGGTGGGTGGAAAAAAAAAAAAAAAAAAAAAGATTGGGGTAGTGTGGTTTTGTATGGAGTGGGAATTACCCCTTAAAAAAAAGGGGGTGGGGGAAATTTGGTAGAGAGTGAAAAAAAAAAGTAGTGTAAGTAGTTTGAAAATTATAGTTGTTTTAAAAGTAGTTTTTTAAGGTAGTGGAGGTGGATATTTAGAGTGGGAAATGTAGTAATGAGGGGTAGTAATGTAGTAGTATGTAGTAGTGGTTTTTAGTATGTGTAGTAGTATAGATAGGGTATAGTATAGTAGTAAAAGTAGTAGTAGTGTGGTAGTATTAGTAGTAGTAGTTAGTAGTATAGTGTAGTAGTATATATAGTAGTAGTATGTAGTAGTATAGTGGTGGTAGTAGTGTAGTAGTAGTAGTAGTGTAGTAGTGTAGTAAGTAGTAGTTATTTAAGTAGTATTTAGTATTTAGTATAGTTAGAAAGTAGTAGTAGTAGTAGTAGTATAGTATTTTAGTAGTAGTAGTAGTGTGTAGTAGTATAGTAGTATTAGTAGTATAGTAGTAGTGTTAGTAGTATAGTAGTAGTAGAGTAGTAGTAGTGGTAGTAGTAGTAGTAGTGTATTAGAAAGTGGTGTAGGAAATGTGTGTGTAGTGTGTAGTATTAGTAGTGTTAGTAGTTTTAGTGGTAGTAGTTGTTAAAAGGGTGGTAGTGTAAGTGTAGTGTTAGTAGTAGTATAGTGTAGTAGTAGTAGTAGTAGTAGTAGTGTATAGTAGTAGTTGGTGGTAGTAGTGGTGGTATAGTAGTGTGTAGTGTGTAGTGTGTAGTGTAGTGGTGTGGTAGTGTAGTGAGTAGGTAGTAGTAGTAGTGGGTTTTTGTGGTAGAGTGGTGTGTAGTGTTGTGTTTTGTAGTGTGGTGTTGGTGTGGGTTTTTTGTGTGTGTGTTGTGTGTGTGTAGAAAAGGGTGTGGGGTTTGGGGTGGTGGGGTGTGGTGGTGGTGGTGGTGGGGGTGGTGGTGGTGGTGGTGGGGTGGGTGGGGTGGTGGTGGGGTGGGGTGGTGGGGGGTTTGGGGTGGGGGTGGTGGTGGTGGTTGGTGGTGTGGTGGGGTGGGGGGTGTGTGTGTGTGTGTGTGGGTGTGTTGTGTGGTTTTGAGTAGTGTGTTTTGGGTGTATTTTGGGGGTGTGTTTGTTGTGTGTGGTAGTATTTTGTTTTGTGTGTGTGTAGTTGTGTATTTGTGTGTTGTGTGTAGTGTGTAGTGTGTGTGGTGGTTGTGTGTTGGTGTAGTG
>JACEEZ010011768.1:2500-18699 GCA_016584305.1 Chionoecetes opilio
ATTATAAAAAAAGTGAGTTAAAACTGCCAGCGACCCCTGGCATTTTAGGTTCCAGTTCTCTCGAATTGAACGGCATATTCTAAGTGCGGCCTAACCAAAGACGTGTATAATCGTGTCATTACTTTCGGAGTTTTATGTTCAAAGTTGCGTTTAATGAAGCCCAACATCATATTCGCCTTTTTACTGGCAGCTAGGCAATGCGGACTGGTTTTAAGATCATTACTGATTATGACACCTAAATCTTTTTCCTGCTGTACTTCAGTGACGATTTATTTTGCATTGATAGTCTATATTGAAGGTTATCGTGCCTAATGATTACTTTAACATTTAGCGGAACTTGAAATTCAATCGCCATTTGAGAGGAGGAGGAGGAGGAGTGAGAGGCGGAGGAGGAGGAGGAGGAGGAGGAGGAGGAGGAGGGGAGGAGGATGGAGGAGGAGGAGGAGGAGGAGGAGGAGGAGGAGGAGCGAGGAGAGAGAGAGAGGAAGAGAGAGGAGGAGAGAGAGAGAGAGAAGAGAGAGAGAGAGAGAGAGAGAGGAGAGAGAGATGCGAGGATGAGCACGAGGACGACGATGAGAGAGAGAGAGATGAAGAGAGAGAGAGAGAGAGAGAGAGAGAGAGAGAGAGAGAGAGAGAGAGAGAGAGGGGGGGGGGAAGCTATGTGTTGTCTGTTTAGTGAAGGATGTTTAGATTGTGATTTCCTACTCCGGCAATTCATTCGGCTCTCCCTCCCTTTCCTCCCATCCTCCCTTCGTTCTTCCCCTCCTCCCTTCTATTCTTCCCATCCTCCCCTTTCCTTTCTTCCCATCCTCCCCTCTTTCTTCCCATCCTCCCTTCTTTCTTCCACCCTCCCCTTCTTTCTTTCCATCCTCCCCTTTCTTTCTCCCATCCTCCCCCTTCTTTCGTACCCTCTCCTTCTCTTCTTCCCATCCCTCCCCTTCTTTCTTCCCATCTCCCTTCTTCTTCCCATCCTCCCTTCTTTCTTCCCATCCTACCTCTTTCTTCCCATCCCTCCCCTCTTTCTTCCCATTCCTCCCTTCTTTATTCCCATCCTCCCCTCTTCTTCCCATCCTCCCCTTCTTCTTTCCATCCTCCCCGTTCTTTCTCCCATCCTCCCCTTCTTCTCTCCCATCCTCCCTTCTTCTCCATCCTCCCCTTCTTCTTACCAAATCTCCCCTTCTTGTACAAACGCTGTCCCTCCGTCCCTTCTGCCTCCTTGCTGTGTGTCTTCCGACTTCCTCACCGTGAATACTCGGGTAACTATTAATAATGAACACTAATAATATACATAAGTACATACGGTGAATAAGTGACAGATAAATAGGAGTAAAGACGAATAAACAACTATCGCATGGACAAACTGTTATATTACGGATACTGAAAGGCTTTAGATTAGAACTTACGTAAAATGTTAAACAGGAGTGGAAATCCAGATAAACAGCATAGCCCAAGTGTCAACATAAACTAACCAATTAAGCAACATGTACTTGGTGCTATAAATTACACACACACCAAACATATATATATTATATATATTATATATATATATAAATATATATATCTAATATATATAGATATAATATATACGAATATATACATATACTTAGTACGTATATCTATACATATACGTAGATATATACAATTCGGCACACCTCCTCCGGGCTTATCCAGATATACGGATAGATATACATTATTACGTATATATATACCTATACGTATATTATTACAGATACGTATCATAATACATATACGTATATACACATATATATATATATAATTATATATATATATATATATATATATATTATAGTTGTGTCGTATATATATATATATATATAGCTTATATTCAAAGTTTCGCCCTTCTTTCCCCATGCACTACCACATTTTCCATCCTTTTGCCTCAACTTTTCTGTACAGCAGCAAACACAATTTAGGTGCATAAAAAGTTCATATACCAAAATGGAAAAATAGAAGATAGGAGGGAAGCAAGGAAGTAATTTTGAAATATGAGCGTGCGCACAAACACAAAAACACACACACACACACACTGTCACACAACCCACACACACGTATTGTTGTTTGTGGTTGGTGTGTGGTGTGTGTGTGTGTGTGTGTTGTGTGTGTGTGGTGTGTGTGTGGTGTGTTGTGTGTGTGTGGTCCGTCCTTTGTGGCCCAGTTGGTTAGGGCGCCCGGCATCAGTCTGTGGTCCGGTGCTCGAGTCCCGAACCCCGCTCATTCCGGGGATTTTCCACTGTGAAATTCGGGCGGCACTGTCCCCTTTGAGCACGGGAATGGGATGTGTGGGTTGTGTGAGTCCCAGCATTGCCCAAAGATCGGTAATAATGAGATCAAGCTCGCACTGACAGGGTGAAACTGGCGATCGCGAGCCAGCTCGCAGTGGGACAAGACCATGGGGTGAATAACACAACATACACACAGCTAACATCGTACGTAACATGTACATCGAACCACAAAAGAATGTGGGTTTTACAAAGCTACCTGGAATCCCCCAAAAGGGAGAACCGCGACAGAGAGAGCATGATAGAAACAGCTCAACTAAACGCGAAACAAACCCCAGTGCGCGTGTGCGGCCGAGGCATTTAGCGAGTTACCTAGCTGCTTTGGGCCACTACTGGCCATCCAGGGGTCCAAAGAGCGCTTGAAATGTCCACTTATATAAGTAAGGGCAATCTTGAATCTTTATAGAAATAAACTATGGCAAGTAATTTTATATCAAATGTGGGAATCATACATGGCGTAAATAGTAGTCAAAGGGACAATCAAATACTACAGGTGTAAGGGATTCCCGACGCTTAAATATAGTGGTGTAACGTCTATGTGCATGCAGACAAACTGCAGCTCACGTCACTAAGACAGCAGGGCACTTGACGTTATCAGTGATTCAGATACAGAAAGCTAGTCGGGCCTCAAGATCAAAAGCTTAGAAGTCCAAGGCCATGACCATCAAGGCTGCACTCCGGACATGTCGCATGCTGGTGAGACGCGAGGCTGGCTGACGCTACCACTGCCTCGTGGTATGGCTCGACCAAGAGATATGATACTTCGCCACCCAGGACAGATACTGAGGGACGGATCAACCAAGGCTCAGCGTCATGAGGGCATTAAGAAACATAAGAGCATAAGAAAAAATAAGGAAGCTACAGAGGGCCGCGAGGCCTACACTTTGGGAGTTCTGGCCAGGACGAGAGACATCCTCTGGAGCACCCGCTCCGCGCTGCGGCTCTTTACGGCGGCTGGTTTGACCCATGCTGCGCTGTCAAGCACGCTGGTGTAACCACAGAGCCCTGGCTATTCCCCGTGTCCGCCACCCAGCTGAGGAGGTTCAAGGTCACCAATACCAGGCCACGAGGAGGACCATGCGTGGGGGCGCCGCGCTGGACCAAGGGGCTGCGTCATGCAGAGCGAGGCCCGGCTGGCGCACTTTGACCACCAGGATACTGCAGATCGCGGACTGCGGGTGGGCGAGTATCCTCCAGCATGGCGAGGGACTTTTCTGGAGTCTGCAGGGAACAAGGCAGGGCAGCACCTTGCCAAAAGACGGGACTGCCAGACGGGCAACACCTGGCTCGGCAGGGTGGCCCACGCGCAACCACTACACTCTAACTGCAGGAAGGACCCCCACCCTCCTGCCGCCTTCCCCCCCGTGGCAAACACCGACGGCGAATGGTCATATTACCGCCTTGCCGCGGCCAGCCAGGCTCGCTGTGCCTGCCCCAGAGAGCTGTTTACCGAGAGGGTTCACTCCGGCCGCGCCATTTTGAATTCATGGACGGCAGCGATCCTAGCGGCAGCAGGGTAACTGTGACAGTCGCCGTGCAAAAAGAGGGAGAATCTATCTCCTTTGGTGATGAGGGGGAATAATGGAAGGTGGGAGAGAGGGAAGAAGGAGATATGAGAGAAGGAAAGGAGGACTAGGAGTAAAGGAAGAAATTGAGGGATGGAGAGTCAGAGAGGAACTGACGAGGAAATTCGAAAGAAAAAGGAATCAAAGACGGGAAGGAATTCCTACACTCACGCCGGCTTACCATCTCCCCCCAACCATTCACTCACAACATTACCCAGAACCCCACCACACCCATTACCATCACCCCACACCCATTCACTACACCCATCACCCCCACCCATTCACCTCACCCCACCATCATTACCCATCACCCCGGACACATTACTAACCATACCATCACACACACACCATTCACTCACCCCTACCCATCACCCACAATTATTTACGTATTTTTTAAATTCTGATCGCCACAGTAGAAGCCCCTAATAACCGAGTTCATCCAAAACTTGGGATATATTTATTTTCGTCCAAAATCTGCAGGCAGGGCACAGATTTTTTTTGAAACACATTCATTAATAATCCACAGTAACCATAAACCGTAAGACAAAAATTGTATAGAAAATAAATGATGCAGCTCTTGAAGGACGATCCAGTGGATACGCGAAAGTAAATGTCAGCATAACATAAAGCCACAAATCAATGTTTTCTAACAACTTAAAAAAACAAAATATTTCTCGAGAACGTGACATAGTTAGGGACTAAAAACGAACTGTGCCATGCGTAGATCTCGTCGAACCGGACAAAAGTATTATGGCTATTTTCTTTTTCGATCAATAGTTTAGTCGGAAAATGCCAAAAACAAATTAGGCAAAAAAATGTGAGTATTTTGCAGCAGAAAAGTGAAATATTTTGTTACATATATACGTAAAAGATCCAGTAAAATTGTGTATAATGACGATTTAAATACTTATATTTCATTGTAATTTTCCCAGTGATGAATATTAGTGTAGCAGATGGAGTACTGTTTGTATTCATTTATAGGGCGGTAATAAGCTTACAGCGGGAAAAATTGGCTTGATTGAAATTCTATTCTATCTTAAAGGTCTCATGCTTAGATATGATGCCCATGTTGCCTGATATATGGTTAACAGATAGAATACAACTGAATTAGAGAAGCGTCAGTACTCCCTGCTCCGGCATTGCAAAAATGACAGTCAGTAAGAGCAAGACGGTCAGGATTTTTCACCGTCGTAAAAACAACCAGAGTATTATCTTATTATATAGATATTATCTAATATATAATAATATATATAGATATATAATATATATAATATATATATATAATATAATATATATATATATTTATCTAGTAATAGATAATATTATAATATATAATAGAATATAATATATTATATATATATATAGTATATATAAATATATATATATATATATATATATAATATATATATATATATATATATATATACTATATATATATATATATTATATATATATATATAGCTATATATATATAGTGAGTGAGAGAGAATGGTGACTGTGTCTTTAATGCTATTTGCCACACATGTAGCCATCTCTTGTGTGGTTTTGCCTTGTATATTACGTATGTTCTCTTGTTATTATCCTAACCTAATGCTGGAATGGTGTGTCGGGTTGTGATGGGTAATGGGTGTGAGTGGAATGGGGTGGTGTGATGTGTAAATGGTTGAGTGAAATGAATCCCCCTACAAAAAAACATAAAAAAAACACATAAAAAACGGGTTTCCGATGGGATAAATGGGTGAGTGAATGGGGGGGGTGGAGTGATGGAGTGAGTGAATTGGGTGGGGGGTAGGGTAATGGGTAGATTGAATTGGGTGTGGGGGAGGGTAATGGGTGAGTGAGTGGGTGGAGGGAAGATGGGTAACGCTTTGTGGGGTAATGGTGAGTGACAGGGTGGGGAAGATGGTGAACGCCGGAGTGAAGGAATCCTTCCCTTCGTTGATCCTGATTTCTTTCGAATTCCTCGCAGTTCCTCTTCTGAACTCTTCATCCCTCCAATTTCTTCACTACTCCCCTTATTCTCCTTTCCTTCTCTCATATCTCCATTCTTTCCCTCTTCTCCCACTTCCCATTATAACCCACATCATCACCAAATAGAGATGAGATTCACCTCTTTTTGCACGACGACTCGTAACAGGTTGACCATGCTGCCGCCTAGAATCGCTGCCGTACATGAATCCAAAATGGCCGCGCCATGTTAAATCAGCCGAGTGACACCTCTCGAGAGGCTCTTGGCAGACGGAGGACGCAAGGCAGCACGCGGTGAGGGCACGGCCTTGGCGTGAGGGCGGTGGCAGAGGCAAAGTCCCGGGCACGCCCATGGTAGTACACAAAACGACGGCTGGGGTCGCCCCTGGAAGGCCGGGTTACCATCAGCCCGCTTGTACCGCCGTTCTTACAACAACACCGCTCAACAATGACGTCACCCATCATCACCGCTGATGGTATTTGTGGTAACTCGGGCCACAGTTGGCAACTCGCTCAGCGGACACGCCGGCGGGAGAGATGACTTGAATTATAAAAAATTTGTACGGCGGCCCGTACAGAGGTTCGGTGTGCGGTAGACTTTGTGTTGTGACGTCATTGGTGGAACGTCTTTGTTGTTGTACGTCGGCCCTGTACAAGCGGGAAGGTGGGAAACCGGCTTGAGAGGCAGACGGGCCGCGGCGGGGTCACAGGGTGGGTGGGTGCTGCCGGACCACTGCTACACCCCTGCAGAGAGGGGCTGCCGACCACTGCTCCACCCTGCAGACGGAGCTGCCCGACCACTTACTCCACCTGCAGACGGAGCTGCCGACAATGCTCCACCCTGCAGACGGAGCTGCCCGACCACTGCTCCACCTGCAGGACGGAGCTGCCGACACTGTTCCACCACCTGCAGACGGAGCTGCCGACCACTGTGCCACCATGCAGGACGAGTGCTGCTTCCGACCAATGACCACTGCAAGACCGGAGCTGCCCGACCCACGTTCCACCCTGCAGGACGGAGCGGCCCGACCACTACTCCACCCTGCAGACGGAAGCTGCCAGACCACTGTTCCACCCTGCAGACGGAGCTGCCCGAACACTGTTCCACCCTGCAGACGGAGCTGCCGACCAGTTCCACCCTGCAGACGGAGCTGTCCGACCACGTTTCCAACCTGCAGGGGACGGTAATGCTGCCCGACCACTGTTCCACCCATGCAGACGGAGCTGCCCGGCACCACTGCTCCACCCTGCAGACGGAGCGGCCCGACCACTGTCCACCCTGCAGGACGGACGCTGCCCACACACGCTCCACCCTGCAGACGGAGTCTGCCGACCACTGCTCCACCTGCAGACCCCGGAGCTGGCCCGACCACTGCTCAACCCTGCAGACTGAGATGCCGACAATGCTCCACCCTGCAGACGGACTGCCCGACCACTGCTACACCCTGCAGACGGAGCGGCACGACCATGATCCACCCGCAGACGGAGGTAGCCCGACCACTTGCTCCACCCTTGCAGACGGAAGCTGACCGACCACTGCTCCACCCTGCAGACGGAGGGCACTATGGCGCGTGATCCAGACACGACCTGGACCACGCCACACCCTCGGGAAGGAGATCAGTGCGTCCACTGCGACTCCAGGTCTGCCTACAGGTCTGCAGCAGCCGCGCGCGGCGGACAGCGTGCTGGCCAAACGTGCTGCATCCGCAGCACTGCAAAGAGGTGGAGGCATTCTCGCGACAGGCGGCCTGGCATGCCAAGGTCACCGGCCACCACCGTCCAAGGGAATGAAGGTCCTGAACCGCCACGGGTTAGTTACATGCCCAACATCGATGTTAGTACAATCGACACTAGCGCAGCTGCGGGACAAGCCTCGTAGGACAATGAGGACAGCAAAAAAAAGACGAGACGAGAACGAGATGAGAGAGAGAAGACGAGACGAGAGATAGAGGAGAGGAGAGTAGAGAGAGAGAGAGAGGAGGGGGGGGCAGCCGAGGCAGCCCTCGTACTCCGACGGGACAAGTGACCGCCCCTGCCTCGGGTGCCGGCGGAGTGGCACCACAATGCACCCCCCCCCCCCCACACACACACGCTGAGCACGTCACGCGCAACACGGCAGCGCCATGTGGTGCGGGGGGGCATAATCCCGTTGATTTGGAAGTCTCTCTTTTTTTAGGATAGAGGAGATTATCTCTCCTCTCATCTCCTACCTATCTCTCTCTTCTCTCATTACCTGAAGGGCGGAAAGGGAGGTATGAAGGGGAAAGTTTAAGGGGGTGAGGGGGGAGGTATTGAAGGGGTGTATTGAAAGGGCGGTAAGGGAGGAAGTCACGCTTACGCGAGGCCCACCGTGATTCATCTCTCCCGGTGGCCTCGCTTCTCGGCGCTTCATGTTAGCTCGACCCCTTTTGGTGACGTCACGAGTGTGACAACTGGTGATTGGCTGTTGATTATCCCTCGACCACAAACTCTTACAAATCACGGGGAATATGCGTGCAGGGAGGAACGCGCGCCGCCCACACACGGGACGCCTACCTGTCTCTCTCGTCCACCTACAAGGAAGCTCGCCTAACGCGCATCAACAAACTTCAAACCCTGGTGTTCCTTAAAATTGTACGCAGTTGCTTGCCAGGAAACAAATAGATTGACTAATCAAAATAAGACTAACTTAACCATTATCATATCTAACAACAGTTGTAGAGATTTAACTTTTGAATTCACTGAAAACTAGGCTATCTTGTTTTGTCGACTAGAACAGCTAAACTTCATTACCTCACATGAGTTCTAGTTCTATTACTGCTTTGGAATCCTAACCAAAGGTATGCACGAACATGACAAGGCTCAAAAAAACATATTACAAAGAGCAGAAAGAGGAGTGAAAGGAGTGATGCGAAAAAGAGAGTAACGGAGGATGCGAAATGTTGGGAAAAATAATGAAACCAAATTAAGTTACGCCACAAGAATAAAATAATTCCATCTATGCTAAAAATTTTGCAAGGACGTGGTCTCGCATGTGGAGGTATTAGCGCAGCGCAAATTGCCTACTTTCAACACTTCTGCTTAAAACTAAATGAGCATATGCCGCGATATAACTATTTTTAGCCGCGGCTACTTTATTGAAATTATAATTATGAAACCATCCCTCAGCCTCCAGGAACGGCCACAGGAATGCTCGTGTCGACGTCTAACCAAATTATACATACTTGGTCATAACCCACAGGACGTCACAAACAGCTCATCGAAACCTTAAACAACAGCATTCAATGCCTTATTGTACAAGCCAAGTACAAGAATCAAGTACAAGCCTTGTGTATACTATTAAAGTAAATGGTTGCTGGAATAATTTCCAGGGTGAATTGAATGTAAGGGAACCGCCACATAGATCTGGTAACTTAAGGCAATATCATGGTGCAGTAACACGACAACACCTGGTACTGTTGACTCCATGGGTAAGCAAGGCAAGTGAGGAGGGGATGCTGATTACAAAACACTGAATCAAAGCAACAGTTGTATATTTCTTCTTGAATTTTTACTATACCGTCTTCCAGATAGTATAAAGAGGTCCAGTATAAGGAAAATAAGGTGTAGATAGGACCAGTGTATCCACGGTATACAGGTCTATGGGTTGTAGGTATAAGGAACATAGTACAACGGAGATTTGTATAAAGGCAGTTAAAATGAAGAGATAATAGTAGAAAAACGCGAGTGGAAGTACAGTGCCGCGTTTCCATCCCTGTCCTCTCACTCCACCGCGACACTCTTGCCTGCTGCCTGTGTCCCACCTTGCCACCCACCACCAGGTATATGCAGGAGAGGGAGAGAGGAAGGGCGGGAGGGAGGGAGATGAGTGTGGGAGCGGACGTAGGGAGAGAGAAGCGGGAGGGAGGAGGTTGGAGGAAGGAGTGTGTGTGTGACTTGGCCTCAGTGTGACAGAGAGAGCGAGAGATATGAAAGCAAATCTTGAGAAAGGAGAGAGAAAGAGAGAGAGAGAGGAGTAGAGAGAGAGAGAGAGAGAGAAGAGAGAGGAGAGATGAGCGAGAGAGAGAGAGAGAGCAGAGAGGAGAGAGTGAGAGAGAAGAATGGAGAAGAGAGATGAGAGAGCGATGGAGAGAGAGAGAGAGAGAAGAGAGAGAGAGACGTTAGCACTGTTGCAGTATGCGCTTGAGTCACGTGGTGTTCCCATATGCGAGGTATAAAACTCGCAGCCTATTACTTCACACTGGCTGATACACGAGATATAAGCGATTTTTTAGACATTCATTATATTTTTATGACAAGACTACTATAGATCGACATTTTATATTATATAGCAATATGCAACAATCATGTCATACTGAAAATTGAACGATAAAAGTCCAAACTTTTGTGGGAGGAATAGAGAATGTTGAAGGCCAATAACGTGCAGCGCGGACGGCGGAAGGCTTCCCGTAGGGTAGCAAGTAGTACCCCAGTAGGACTTGCTGCGGTCCGCGGCCTTGAAAGAGGACGACACGCCACTCCGATGCACGCATTCATCCTGCCTGTACTAGGTAAAGTTATGTTTTTCGACTCAGTCATCTTGTTATCATTTTGGGGACTGTCTATATATTCTCCTTCTCTGTGCCATGATATAAGGGAATCATGGTGCTGTATTTGTACCGTGGGACAGTGTGATGTGAAACACAGGGTGTCTTGTGCAAAAAAAAAAAAAAAGGGGGGGGCTTTTTTCACCCAACTTCTGCTGAAGTTTCAAGGTGGAGGATGACGGTATTTTCCGGTATAGAGGTAGACTGAAAAATATTGGTGGCCTCTCAGGATGTGAACGTCAGACATTTCGTGAGCTCCTTGTACGCGTTCCTGCGTGTTGTGGGCACTGCAAGCATACACAACTTTGAAGTGAGTCATTGATTAACCTTAATATGCCTACATTATTTTTCACACAGGGTAACAAATTTTTTCGGCTTTAACAACAACATTCATTAAACTTCACTTGTTTCGAATTTAAGACTATGTTTACAGTAAAATATTATAGCTATACATGACGATCATCACTCCGGAGTGGTCGGTGACCGACTTGAGTTAGGTTTGTAATTAATTGTTTGTCTTGCAGGCTACTGATTTTTTCATGAAAATCGGGCAGTGCGACCATGCATAGGGGTGAAGGGACTATGTGTGAGTGGACTGGATGGATTGATTGTACAGGTGTTTCTGAGACGTCCTTCTACTAATGTTCATTCCTTAATGTTGGAGCTTCTGGAAGGCCCGTTAAACATGAGTGGGAGGGAAAATGTTTAGGATGATGATTTTCGTAACTTATATATATATATATATATATATATATATATATACTATATATATATATACTATATGATTGTGATTGTTGAAGTTATGTTGAAATGTTTATGTTTACAGCCTGGCATCTCTGCGAGCACGACAGCCAGTACAAGATTTACTAAAGGAGAAGAGTGGCGACACCTCAGTTTGCAAGGTGTTATGTACTGAGCTTTTTTTGTTTGCAGTTCAGAGCACGATAGCAGTACTCATATCTTTTAACTGATGAATTGAATAACATTTCCAAATATAAGAATGTAGTTATGAAAATGTAATCATGTAGTAACATCTTAGTGCAGGCCATGAATGCAGTATTGGTTCATTACTAAATACTATGATATAGACGTAGGGGATAGAGATTAGAATATATATTATATAGAGAATGATAAGACATATAATAATTATATATATATATATATATAGAATAGAGAGATATAGATAGTTATAGAGACATTATTGTATAATATATAAATATAGATAGTATATATAATATATATATGATAGAGATATAGATAATAGATTAGATAGTAGATAAATATATATATAATTATGATAGATAAGAATATGTAATATACATATGTATATATAATAGATATAGAGATTGAATATGTAGTAGTAATAGACTATATATATATATATATTATATATAATATTATATATATTAGTAGATTATAGTATAGATATATACTATGATATAGAATATATATATATATAGGATACTATATAGTATATATATATATATATTACTATATAGTATATATAAAATTATATATATATATAATTATATATATATATATAATATATGATTATATATATAGATAATGTATAATTTTCATTAATTCCTCAGGGTGTCTCCAACAAGAAACATCTACACGTTCATGGAAGTCTGGAAAGTTTCGTGGTAACAAACAACGAAGCAACGTTGTAACAAAACGGCAGTAATGTAGAGGACGTATGAGCATGGTGAAGTGAAAGATTCTCCAAAACAAAACCTTGTAGTGTGACTAGAAAACACCTATGTTCTGCGAACGTGCCACAAGATAAATCTTGTCACTGACAAAATTTACTTGTATACCGTGACAAGATTTGTGCGCAAACATGACAAGATTAAACTGTCTTCCATGACAAGATGCTTTCTTGTCATGGAAGACAAGCTTTATCTTGTCACAATGACCAAGAAGAATATTGGTATGGAAGACAAGTTAAACTCTTGTCATGTGACGAACACAATTTGGCATGGTTGACCAAGTTAAGATCTTGTCAGTGTGACAAGATTTACTTGTGATTTTAGGACATGTGCGCAGAAACAAGCCTATCTTGTAACACAGACAAGTTTAGGTTTAGAGTGCATTATGGCGTCAGCAACACTGGGTCGCGGCGGAGCCCGGGGTAAGCTTCCAGAAACAAAATCTATAAAAACAAAAAGAAAACAAGTACAGGCCTCTTGTAACTCCTCACCAGCACCAAAGTACAGAAAAAATCACCAAAAGTTTGGAAAGGACTAGGAACTATAAAAATGTGCCACAAAATTAGGAAATTAAAGGGATCACGTGGCGACTTATTTGAAACATAGACGACAGCACCGGAGTCGTAAGCCTTGAGTGCGCACGCATGGGGACGCCATCAAGGTTAAAAGTGTTACATTCTTTAATAAAAAACATTACGCAGAGCACCACAACCACCCCGTGAGGGGCAGGGCAATAAGAGAGGCTGGGAAAAGAGTAACAAGAAACTATATAAACAAAAAGGAATACAGGAGCCGGGAATATATGAAAAAAGTTCTGAAAAGTATCACAGGAGACATCAGAGGAGCTCTTTCTGAGGAGCTTCCCTCGGACGGGAATCGTGGCGCCACGGGGAGAGTTTTTTCGCTGACACTCACCAAGAAGAGGAAAGAAGGGCTAAGACAGGAGATGAGGAGGATGATAAAGATGACAAGTCTAGGAAGGTGTGGAGATGGAGGAAGAGGGGACGTTACACGTTATTGATAAACGGAAACCATTGTAAATATTATAACAAAGTTTAGATTATATACTTATTTTGAAATTCACTGAAAAACTAGGCTATCTTGTTTTGTCGATTGACAAACTAGGACCTTCATTATTTACAACGATGGTCTAATTCTCATAACTACTGCTTTTAGAATCTTAACCTTAGGTAGCAAATGCAGAACATGATATTACAAGGGTAGAAAGCTAAAACCATCCAAGGCGCTGAAATGAAGAATAAGTGATACTAAATGTTGGGATAAGAGTATGAAACAAAAATGTAGAAAGTAAGAAATACAAGGACAAGTAATAAATCAATCCCCTTTTATGTTAGGTTCTCAATGATGTTCTCGCCAGTGTTGTGATTTTCGCTAGCGAAAATAGCCATGCACACTTACTGAACCCTCCCTCAGCCTCCAGACCACAGCCCCCACAGCAGGTTAGATAGGCTAAACCAGTCCAAACGTTACAAAACAGCTGATCAAAACTTTCCAACAAAACAGCCTTCAAACCTTTTTGTACAAGGCTAGTATTAAGTACAAGCCTTGGTATATATGAAAGTAACGGTGTGGTGCCTAATTATTCCAGGTGAAATGAATGTAAGGCAGAAACGTCACATAGATTCGTAAACTAAAGGCAATGATCATGGGCCGCACAGAACACGCAAAACACTGTACTGTTGACTCCATGGTGTAAGCAAGGCAAGTGAGTGAGTGGTGTGGAGTGATTTACAAAACAAGGATATCAAAGCAACAGTGTATATTTCTCATTGGCATTTTTACATTCCTTCTTCAGTAGTATTAAGGAGTAGTATAAGAAAAATAGTGTAAGTATAGGAAAAGAGTACAAGGAGAAGTATAAAGGCCAGTAAAAGAAGAGGTAATAGTAGAATAACGTGAGTGAAAAGTACAGTGTCTGCTTCCGTCACTGCTCTACCGCCACCGCCACTCTTTAATAATAAGATACAAAAAAAAAATCACATAACTCCATCTCCTCCACTTTCCTCCTCATCATACTCTTATCTTTCTTCCTGCTCCCCTCCTGTTTGATCCAAGCTAAGCAACATCAGTGACAAATCTTCTTGGTTCATTTCCATCACACCCTTGGTAGTCAGGATGATTGGATGTGATGTCACCCCCCCCCCCCCCCCCCCCCCCCCCCCCCCCCCCCCCCCCCCCTTCCCCCCCCCCCCCCCCCCCCCCCCCCCACCCCCCCCCCCCCCCCCCCCCCCCCCCCCCCCCCCCCGCCCCCCACCCCCCCCAACCCACCCTTCCCCCCCCCCCCCCCCCCCCCCCCCCCCCCCCCCCCCCCCCCCCCACCTCGCGCACAACTTTTGCCGCCGGTGTTCCCGCCCTCACGCCTCGGGAACACCTTCGGCGCGCCACCCTGGCGCGTTGTGGCGTGCCGCGGAATTCCATCCTGACCCTCACCACACCAGGCAACAATACGGCACAATAACACTGTGACGTTTAGGTTTTGTGCTCAAACAATTCACACACCAGGAAATATGCACACAAAGACAGACAGATAGTAGAGAGAGAGGAGCGAGAGTGAGAGTGAGAGTGTACGGGAGGGAGGGATGGAGAAGTGCATGGGTGTGTGGGAGGGAGGAGTGTGCGTTGCCCTGCAGTGTGTACAAACATCCATTATATTTACTGTTTACAACCGAAATTCCATTGAGTGCATACATACCCTGCAGACTCCCTGATGGTTCCAGAGTGATGAGTAAGTTAATCGCCGGCGCGCAAACACAGCAACGAAACGCCATTAAAACGCCAAAATCAAACACAAGCAAAAATTACCGCACGGACAACATGCACTAGGCGTCAGCAACACTGGGCCGGTAGGGCTTGGCGCGAAACGATCCGGAATCGATTTCGACGATTCCACCACATAGGCAGTGGAATCGATCCACTCAACGGAATCGATTCTCGGAAACGATTCCACATAATTCACATTGAGTCTATATAGTAAACAGTTGGCAGCGTAGAAGAGAAAGTTTATATACAGTATACACAACTTTTAACAAATAATCCCAAGCAGAGAGTAAGAATAACGATAATAATACTGCTACTACTAATACTACTATACTATATTTTTTTTTTTTTTTTTTTTTTTAAAGATCCCTCCACCCCCCTTCTTTATTTGGGCGGGTACCCCCTAGCCCCCCCCTCGCTATTGACTGTGGCCCAACCTTACAACTACCCCTAAAAATACAACTTTTTACAAAACTAACTACCCCTAAATTTATAAACCTACTCTATTCCAACCTATCCCCCCTTATCCTACTCTCTCCCAATGTGGCCTGCAATCGAGGTCCTTATGCCCGGGTTTTAGAGGGATGGGTACTCGTACCCCTGAGACCAGGAGGCAACCGGAGCAGGGAGAAGGGGGGAAAGGGGACACCTATCCATGCGGCGACGGAAAACTCCCTTTGGGTGGTGCTTTTTTAGACCATCAAATCACTAGTCTTTTAGTAGAAGCTCCTACCTTGGGGGCCATGCCGCCCGATGTGGTTAAGACCAGGGGCGTGAAGGACCCGGTCGACTTGCAGGATCCTATCGCCTAGGGCCCCCATCTTTTCCAGCTCGTTCCGTGGTGGACAGCCCGAGGGGGAGCCCCGATGGGGGGCGGCCATCGGGTCGAAGATCCGGGTGTCCAAAAAAGGCCGCTGCCTTTTGGTCCAAAAAATCCCCGGCCAATGTCCCCGCGAGCCTCAGGGGCGGTATTTGGCTGTCCTGTACCGCAGGAGTTCACCTCTAGAGGCGAAGGGTTGGTCGGGGGAGAGTCGTGGCACACCCCCTGAGCATGCTGGGTGTCAGGTCCCCCCCACCTCGTCGTGCCCGATACACACGAAATCCCCCCTTTTTCACGTCATGGTGTGGGCGCGTTGGTTTGGGGATCCACACACACAGGTGTTGGGGGGTCCTTCCCCTGGCCACCGTACCTCAGAGCAACGGCACGACAAATTTTTGTTTGTTGAGGTTGAAGCTACTACTACTACTAAATACTACTACTACTACTACTACTATTCTACTCCTACTTTCTAAATTTCTACTACTACTACT
>JACEEZ010011770.1:0-17500 GCA_016584305.1 Chionoecetes opilio
TAAAACTGTGAGGTCGTTGCCCCAGCGGGGCGGTGAGAGCGACTCAAGGACACGGGACTTTTTTATCCACGGCTGGGGGAAGAGTCCTGCGTAATGGCCCAGGGAGTGATGCGGGGCACGCGAGCGTTTTTCCCAGCGGAGCGGCAGACCGGGAGATGAGGCGTTTGGCCGCGGAGAGCGGCAGAGGTAAGGGGTGTTGTGTTTACCTCTGTCAAGGCCAGCCTGGCAGCAGAATCAGCTACCTCGTTGCCTGGGATACCAGCGTGGGAGGGAACCCACTGAAAGGTGATCTCCCCCCCTCGTTGGTAAGGTGGAAAAGGGGCCCCTCGGGAATGGTGTGGACGAGGGGACGTAGAGGATCGTGGATGGCGGGAGAGGGGGAGGGGGAGTGAGGAGAGGGAGTCTGTGTAGACCACAGCCTTGCCCTTGGTGTGCCCGTTGTGGAGGGTTGATGGCCTGGTGGGGGGCATAGAGCTCAGATGTTAAGACGTCTGTCCCGGGGGAAGCCTCGACGTCCTGCAGATGGAGGTGGCAGGATCGTAGATGGCACCCGCCGTGGAGGGGGGTGAAGGGGAGTGAGACCCATCTGTGAAACTTTATGTGGTGGTGATGTAGGGCTATATTCAAGAATGCTCGTCAAATCCCGGGCCCGGGTGGAGATTTCCACCGTCGTACCTCCACTGGTCTCATCTACAAGAACTGCCCGATGGTGGATTTTTGACAGGCGTACCAACACAAGCGAGCCCAAAGCGGCATCAGTTTTTTGGACTGTTTTATACATATCTAATACATTTACTAGTGAAATTTATCATTTCTGACATTAAATATAGCTAAGTTAGTGTTCGCCACTTGTCAGAGGCGTTGGTGCAGAAAAAATTGGCCTGATGATGCTTGCGAGTACATTTGAACGGCCCGCCGCCACCCCACTGCTCCACACAATGGCACCTCCATTCTCCCGCCGCCGCCCCGCTTCCTCACAAGTTCACACACCTATATAAGGCCTCCTGGACCTGATTTTACCTTAATGTGACCGTGTGCATTCACAGTGTATGGCTGTCACTCTCGGTTGTGTTAAAAAACTCTCCTGTAAGGGTCTGGGAAAAATACGATGGAATAAGTGGAGGCGGGGTGAAGGGGGGATGTGCAAGTTGTCGCCATTCAGCGACTCAAACCTCCACCCCTGAGCTCGACGCGTTTGGGTCGTTTTTTGATTTTTGTATCCCAAAAACCGATACAAACGGGGGGAAAAAAAAATTCTTGAATAGGGCCCCATAGCGCCCGGCCCATCCGTTAAAACAGAGTCGCCCCCCCGAATACGGGTAGAGTGCCGGTGAGGGGGCCCGGAAAGGTGCGGGGGAAAACCCGGAGGGGGGTGCCCACCCAGGGTGGAGGGGAGAGTGTGGGCGGTGGGTTGTGGTGAGGTGGGGGGTTTGGGGCCTAAGAGGTTGAGAGCATTAGGGCCAAACCCAGAAGGGGTGCCGGCCCCCGGGGGCCCAAAAACTGGGGCTTTGGGATCCCACCAGACCCAGCTTTAAGAGAGAAAGCTAGGGGGAGTGGGGGCAGGCGCATGAGTTGGGGGTACTGGGCATAAAAAAAACCCAAAAAATTATATATGAAAACACGAGCAACATGCAATAAACTATTTGGGGGGGTTTCCCGAAACCCAAAGAGGGCCCCGCGCCGTCAAAAAACCGGGGTAGTCTCCCACCATTTGCCACAAGGCCCACGGCTGCACCCTCCGCCCCCCACCCGTCCTGAAGGAGCCCTATCACCCCCCTTTCCCCTGGTAGTCTCGCAGGGCTTTCACCCGGAAACCCCCCCCCTAAATAACACAAGAAAGGGTGTGCGCGTGTGTAGGTGGTGTGTTTACCCCCCAATTTGAATAAAAAATTTCAGAACAAAGGGGGGGGGGAAAAGCTACAAGAGGCCGTGAGCCCTTTACGAGGTATTTCCCTGATTTTCAACATGCCCCCCCGGGCTGCTAAGATGACCGCTTTTTCCCGTGAGTCTTTTTAAGCATAAAATTTGCCTTTATAGGGGGTTAGGTTTGATTTTGGGTTTTAAGCGTTGTATCCCCCCGGGCCCATTTTTGGGGTTTAGGTAATGTCAGGCCGTCCCCCGCGGACTTTTGCCCACTATTAACCTGCCCCAGTTTTTAAACCCCAATTTAAAAGTCCCAAAAAGGGGTGTGCACCCGAAAAAACCGCCAATATTTCGGTATTTTTTAGGTGCCGTGTGGGAATTTTTGTCACATACATTTTATTTTAAAATGAGGTTTACCTAAAACAATCAAAAACCCCGTCTATCTTTATCCCGACTATTTATCCGTAGTAATCCCAAATTAAAATAGGAACTTATCGGTGGGGGAGGGGGGTTGAAATGGGCGGGAGGGGTTGTATAAAAAACTGCCTGGGCCTTTTGATCCGAAGTGGTTTGCGCGTGATCAGGCCGCCCGTGAATGACAGAGGGGGAGGGCTTGGAAGCGTCAGGCGGGTTTTCCCACCCAAGTTTTTCCATGGGCGCAGCGGTTGGTTTTTCTGTGTGATTTTTAACACGTCCTAAATTTTTTTTAACACATAAGGTTTCAATTAACGTATGTACAAAATCTTCTTTTTTACAAGACGTATTTTATTTGGAAGAGTGTTTTTTAAGGCGGGGTTTGGAAATGAACTAATAGTTTTATTGATGTTTTCTCCGCGAGGGAAATGGAAGTGTAATGCCCCTTTTGAGCGGCGGCGAGGCCCGGTACCAATCCTTAGCCCCCGTATATTATTTCCCGTGGCCTAGAATTAATGATGATGCCCAATGACCGCGTTCAAATCAAGGTGAAATTATAAAAGGGCAAAGGGTTAATAGCAAGAGAATAAAATTTTATCCTACCCAGTTAATCTTTTATTAAATTCCCTTAATATTACCCATTCCCATTTAAATTATTATACATTCCTACTCCCACCCCCCTATGACGACGGGAAAATACCTCTCAAAAGGGGGGGGGAAAAAAAACCCCCACTCAAAACCCAATTTAGAGAGGGTGGTTGATGGATAATTTCCAAGCCGTATATTTCATCCCGGTTTTACGGAAATTTTTGGTTTCCGGTTACCGGAAAACGGTATACCGGTGGTTCCTGAACGCTGAGGCTGTCAGTGTAGCGAGGCCTCGGGGCCCTTGGATCCTGGGTGCCGATGTTACGAGGTCCAAATTTCGCTTTTCAAACGAATAATCACTTTTTTATTCGTGCCCAAAATGGGATTGCATGGCCTCGTTAAAACGCCAGATTTTTTTAGATTTTTCAAAAAAAAGCTATTTTAAGCCTACTAAAAAAAATTGACTCAATCATTTTAAAACACCGTAGTTTTTAGGTTTTTTCTTGATATTTTTTTTTTACACTATATACGGGGGGTTTTTTGGGTGTTTTAATATATTTAAAATTTTTTCCGCATTTTTTATGTAGAAATACGCGCCTGGGGCTGTTTTTTGTTTTTTAATTTTAAGGGATTTGTTTACACTCACGTCAATCTGTTCCTCCTTCTATTTAAGCTGTAGGTTATTTGATGTGATTGGGCTTCCTACGGCGCAGTGTTTTTTGTGTGGGGCCTATGTGACTTTTTTTCAGTTTTTACGGGAGGAATACATCTGACTCGGGTTGAAAGGGTCGAATTCGAAAAAAAAAAAGATGTACTGTCCATGTTTTAAACACTGAACGAGGATCGGTATTTTTTATACGATACACACATAAAAGTATTTGCCCATTTTTTTTTCACGAATTATACCCTGGTAAAAAGTCGTCTGTTTTGGGGTGAATTTCACGTTTTTCGGGGTCTTTGATACCCAATATTCATTAATACCTCGTTTTTTCATGTTTTTTGGGCTTTTTGTTCCTATTTATCATTTTTTACTTAATCCTTTTGATTTATTATTATTGATATATTTGATTTAAAGGGAATTTTTGTAGCCCGAGTTGATGTAAGTCAAGGGGCGCTCGATCAAGCCCTTGATGACGTCCCGCGGCCATATTGGATATTTACCCTTTTTCATAATTTTAACTCAATTTACGGCTTCCCGTGCAATATTTGAAGGCTAGTAAGGGGCAAAAGGGCGTGGCTGATGCATGATTTACCTTTGACAAAACAAATATGCACGATAAATAGTAAAAACGGGGATTTTTGGGGTTCACTTTTCTTATTTTTCCCATTTTCTTTTGCTGTTTTCTTCAATTTCGGGCCCCCTTGCAAAATATTCCCGGGGGGTATATAAAAGGGGGAAAGAAAGGGTATGGAGCTGTAATGCATGATAAACACCCTACAGAGGCAATATATGCACGCTAAATGGGAAAAATGGTCACTGGTCATGGTCACGGGTTTGATTTTCCTCGGGGGGCCACGTTTTGGTGATGCCACGGGCGCCGAATTCCACGTCTCGCACAGCCAACCCTTTACAGGGTTGCAGTGTTTTTATTTATTTTAAAATAGGAGTTTGGAAAGAAATAGGGGTGGAGATTATTGCAAGCCCGCTGCTTTATAGGCCCCGGGGCGGAAACCCCCGCCTTTTTAAGGTGTTAAAATATGCATTTGGCGTTTTTCAGGTCAAAGGCCGGGTGTGTTTTTAGGGAGGAGGGAGGGGGGGATGGGCAGGAGGGGAGGGGTTTTGGGGCGGGGCAGGGTGTGGAGGGAGGAGGCAGGGTGTGTGAGGCAGGGGCAGGGTGTGTGATGGCAGGGACAAGGTGTGTGAGGGGGAAAACCAGAGGGGTGAGGTAGGAAGCAGGGTGTGTGAGGGGAGAGGCGGGTTTTTGTGGCAGGAGGGAGGGTGTGTGAGGGAGGAGGCAGGGTGTGTGAGGAGGAGGCGGGTGTGTGAGGAGGAGGCGGGTGTGTGAGCAGGAGGCAGGGGGGTGAGGTAGGAGGCAGGGGTGTGAGGCGGAGGCAGGGTGGTGAGAACATAAGAAATAAAAAAATAGGGAAACTACAAGAGGGGGGGAGACCCACACGTGGGAGTTCCCCGTCCCAAAAAATACCTACATCCACCTTTCATCCCCATCCCTGAAACCCATCCCGCCCTTTTAAAGCTCCAATGACTCCGCACTACTACCTGTCTACTGAGACCATCCACTCATTACCACCCTATTGTGAACCAGTTTTTCCCCATTTCTTTCTAAATCTATGCTTTTTCCCGCTTGACCTTATTTTGTTCACCCTGGTTAAAAGCCCCTAAAAAACTTTCCTACCTTCCTTTATTAAATCCCTTTATCCACTTAAAAACTTCTATCAGATCGCCCCTTACTCTGCGTCTCTCGAGTGAGTGTAATTTTAATAACTTCAATCTCTTCTCATAACTAAAGCTACTCATCCCTTGTATCATTTTGGGTCATCCTTCTCTGCACTGTTTCTAACAAGGCTATATCCATCCTGTAATATGGAGACCAAAACTGAACCGCATAGTCAAGCTGAGGCCTGACTAGAGCTAGATAAAGCTTTAAAATAACCTCAGCGTTCTACTTTTTAACATTTTCTGGTAATGAATCCAAATACTCTATTAGCTTATTTCTGGCCTCAATACATTGTTTCTAGGTCGGAAGTCTGGGCTCACCCTCACTCTAAGATCTTTTCACCTTCTGATCTTATCAGCGATACATTGTTTATGGTGTATCTATTACCAGGGTTTTTTATATCCCAAACATTCATAACGCTGCACTTATCAATATTAAATTCCATCTGCCATCTGACTGCCCACTCGTTAAGTTTATCTAAGTCTCCCTGCAATATGTTTACATCAGACTGTGATCCAATAATCCTACCTCCCTTAGCATCATCAGCAAACTTGCTGATATAAACTGCTAAATCCCACTATCCAAGTCGTTGATTTTAAATCAAAAATAGTAATGGACCCAAAACAGACCCTTGGGGAACTCCACTTGTCACCAGTCCTCATTCAGATTTAGAACCATTAATTGTAACCCTTTGTTGTCTTTTAAACTTAGCCCAAGCTCTGATCCAATGAAGAACCTTCCCATCTATTCCATGAGCCTTAACCTTATTTAAGAGTCGCTGTGTGGTACTTTGTCAAATCCCTTACTAAAGTCCAGATATATTATATATAAATCCTTATCATTATGTGCCGTCTCATAAACTTTCCTATAAAAACTCAATAAATTGGTGAGACATGACCTACCTTGGTGAATCCATGTTGTGAATCATTGATCAAACTAGTTTATCTAAGTGCTCTCTAATGTTTTCTGCAATAATAGATTCCAATAATTTACCCACCACTGACGTTAGACTTACGGGTCGATAATTTGATTTTAGTCCTCTGTCTCCCTTCTTAAATATGGGAACAACATTTCTTTTCCTCCGCAATAATGGAAACCTCCCCTTTATCTCAACCGTTTTCCTAAAAATGTGCACTAACGACTCACTAAAAAACCCCCTTTGCATTACTTTAAACCCTCTCACGCACGGTGACGCGATCGCGTCAAACGGGCCATCTGCAATCTGAGCTTTGACGCGAATTGCGTAAAAAAACCAGTTAAAAATTCGCCAAAAAAGAAGTATTTATCAGAATTGCGTCAACATTTTCTGCGTCAAAGATCCAAGCTAGACCTGTAAAATAAAATAATTGTCAACTCTCTCGTGTGAGTGGATGTGAAATGATAAGGGTTTGTGTCTAGTTTCCACTCAACAGGCAGCCTGTGAGCGCGGATTGTCGTCCCTTTAAAACGTGTCCCCAGCTGGCCATACTGGCCACATGAAAATTATAATGGTAGCGTTGGAATCCTCATAAAAATCCGCCCTTTTTTTGGCATATAAACCATAAAAGTTGACTCAGGAAGTTTCGAAACTACGAAGTGGTAAACGTAAGTATTTCTTATTTCTGTTTACTCAATATTTTTTTGGAGTCAGTAAATTCCGCTATTTATTTGCATTTCTTGTTATTTTTTTCTTTCATAAGGCAGAATAATCTCTTGCAAAACCAATGATATATAATAATGCCAGGAAAAAAGAATACAGTTGGTGAAATGATAACATAAAAAAAAAATTCGCCGCCAGTCAGGCCATTCGCGGGGCCCCTTAGGGGGGCATAAGACGGATGTCGCAGTGGACGGAAAAACTTATTAAACTTTTCGTGCGTTTAGAGGGTTATACCCTGGGATACATTTCATTGGTCCTGGCGATTTAAAATTCTTCATTTTATCTATACCCTCTTCCACCATTTCCCTAGTTATCACAATATCTTTGAGTTTCTCCTCATCGCTTCCTTTGAACATCTGTTCACTATCAGGTATCGTCTCTGTATCCTCCGTAAAAACACTTAAGAAATAATCATTTAGACTTACACATCTCCTCATCCGTATTTAAGACCTCACCCTGTCCTGACCTTAACTAATTCCCTTGTCTTTGGTTTTATATACCTGATATAACCCTTTGGGTCCCTTTTCGCCTGTTTCCCGCTACTTTAATCTCATAATTGTTCTTAGCAACTCGAGTTAATTTCTTCACTGTCCCCTTTCCATACGTATACTGTTCTTTGCAAACCAATCCTGCCTTGAAACCCTTAAATAAATGTTTCTTTTTTCTCCAATGTTGTGTTTTAAATTAGTGGTCATCCATTTTGGATCACTCTTTCTGGACCACTGTTGCAGGTGGTGAGGTCACAGTCCCAGCCCGGGTGTTCTGCTGCACACTAAGGCATCTCGCGCCGGCATCCCTAAAGCTTCCTGCAGGACCCGCCCACATGTGTGCTGCCGCGAATTTGCTGCGGTGGAGGCAGTTGCAGGAGGCAGCAGCACCACCAGTGGCCGGGAGCAGCAGAAGAAGTCTGCCTCAGCTGTGGGGAGGCACAGGAGGGATGGCAAGAATCACCTGGAGGCAGGCAGCTCAGGCCAAGAAGGAGAGAGGCAGTTTTGTTGCTCACAATGTAGTAAATCATTCAGATGCAGGAGTGCGCTTGAGAGACATTTCCTGATACACAGTGGCGTCAAGGATCATGAATGTCTGGAGTGTGGGAAAAGATTTACTCGCAAGTTTACCCTCACCCAACACACCCTGACACACAGTGGTGTTAAGAATCACCAATGTCTGGAGTGTGGGAAAAAATTTAAATGTAAGTCTCATCTCACCCAACACACCCTGACACACAGTGGTGTTAAAAATTATGAATGTGTAGAGTGTGGGAAAAGATTTAGTGATAAGTCTAACCTCACCCAACACTCCCTGACACACAGTGGTGTTAAGAATCACCAATGTCTGGAGTGTGGGAAAAGATTTACTAAGAAGTCTGACCTCACCACACACGCCTTGAGACACAGTGGTTTGAGGGAGTTCAAGTGTGATGTTTGTAAGAAGTGTTTCAAGACAAAGAGTGATATTGCCAGCCACATGAAGATCCACTTTTGAGGTGGTGTGTTGTCTGGACAAGTGTGGTTGTACCCGTGGCTGTGGCAGTGTGTCCTGTGTGGCAGTGTGTCCTGTGTGGCAGTGTGTCCTGTGTGGCAGTGTGTCATGTGTGGCAGTTTGTCCTGTGTGGTAGTTTGTCCTGTGTGGCAGTGGGTGTGGCAGTGTGTCCTTTGTGGCAGTGGATGTGGCAGGGTGTCCTGTGTGGCAGTGGGTGTGGCAGTGTGTCCTGTGTGGTAGTGGGTGTGGCAGTGTGTCCTGTGGGGGCAGTGTGTCCTGTGTGGCAGTGGTCCTGTGTGTAGTTAGGTGTTCCTGTGTGGCAGGTTTTGTCCTGTGTGGCAGTGTGTCCTGTGTGGTAGTGTGTCCTGTGTGGCAGTGTGTCCTGTGTGGCAGTGGCTGTGGCAGTGTGTCCTGTGTGGCAGTGGGTGTGGCAGTGTGTCCTGTGTGGCATTTGGGGGTGGCAGGGGTGTCCTGTGTGGCAGTGTGTCCTGTGTGGTAGTGTGTCCTTTTGGGTATGGTAGTGTGTCCTGTGTTTGGCAGTGTGTCCTGTGTGGCAGTGGGTGTGGCAGTGTGTCCTGTATGGGTAGTGTGTCCTGTGTGGTAGGGGTGTCCCGTGTGGCAGTTGTGTCCTGTGTGGCAGTGTGTCCTGTGTGGCAGTGTGTCCTGTGTGGCAGTGTGTCCTGTGTGGCAGTGTGTCCCGTGTGGCAGTGTTTCCTGTGTGGCAGTGTGTCCTTGTGTGGCAGTGTGTCCTTGTGGCAGTGTGTCCTGTGTGGCAGTGTGTCCTGTGTGGCAGTGTCCTGTGTGGCAGTGTGTCCTGTGTGGCAGTGTGTCCTGTGTGGCAGTGGGTGTGGCAGTGTGTCCCGTGTGGCAGTGTGTCCTGTGTGGTAGTGTGTCCTGTGTGGCAGTGTGTCCTGCGTGGCAGTGGGTGTTGGCAGTGTGCCCTGTGTGGCAGTGTGTCCTGTGTGGCAGTGTGTCCTGTGTGGCAGTGTGTCCTGTGTGGTAGTGTGTCCCTGTGTGGCAGTGTGGGCCTGTGTGGCAGTGTGTCCTGTGTGGTAGTGTGTCCTGTGTGGCAGTGTGTCCTGTGTGGCAGTGGGTGTGGCAGTGTGACCTGTGGGTGTGGCAGTGTGTCCTGTGTGGCAAATGTGTCCTGTGTGGGAGTGTGTCCTGTGTGGTAGTGTGTCCTGTGTGGCAGGGGTGTCCTGTGGGCAGGGGGGTGTGGCAGTGTGTCCTGGTGGCAGTGTGTCCTGTTGGTAAGTATGTCCTGTGTGGTATGTGTCCTGTGTGGCAGTGTGTCCTGTGTGGCAGTGTGTCCTGTTTGGCAGTGTGTCCTCTGTGGCAATGTGTCCTGTGTGCAGTGGGTGGGCAGTGTGTCCTGTGTGGCAGTGTGTCCTGTGGGCAGTGTGTCCTGTGTGGTAGTGTGTCCTGTGTGGCAGTGTGTCCTGTGTGGCAGTGTGCCCTGTGTGGTAAATGTGTCCTGTGTGGCAGTGGTCCTGTGTGGCAGTGGGTGTGGCAGTGTGTCCTGTGGGTGTGCAGTGTGTCCTTGTGGCGGTGTCCTGTGTGGCCCGTGTGGTCCTGTGTTGGAGTGTGTCCTGTGTGGCAGTGGGTCCTGTGTGGCTTGTTCCTGTGTGGCAGTGTGTCCTGTGTGGTAGTGTGTCCCGTGTGGCAGTGGGTGTGGCAGTGACCTGTGTGGCAGTGTGTCCTGTGTGGCAGTGTGTCCTGTGTTGGCAGTGTGTCCTGTGTGGCAGTGTGTCCTGTGTGGTAGTGTGTCCTGTGTGGCAGTGTGTCCTGTGTGGCAGTGTGTCTGTGTAGCAGTGTGTCCTGGTGGGGGTAGTGTGTCTGTGTGGCAGTGGGAGTGGCAGTGTGTCCTGTGTGGCAGTGTGTCCTGTGTTTGGGAGTGTGTCCGTGTGGCAGTGGGTGTGGCAGTGTGTCCCGTGGGTGTGGCAGTGTGTCCTGTGTGGTAGTGTGTCCTGTGTGGCAGTGTGTCCTGGTGGCAGTGGGTGTGTCCTGTGTGGCAGTGTGTGTCCTGTGTGCCAGTGTGTGTCCTGTTTTGGCAGTGTGTCCTGTGTGGCATGTTCCTGTGTGGCAGTGTGTCCTGTGTGGCAATGTGTCCTGTGTGGTAGTGTGTCCCGTGTGGCAGTGTGTCCCGTGGGCAGTGTGTCCTGTGTGGCAGTGTGTCCTGTGTGATAGTGTGTCCTGTGTGGCAGTGTGTCCTGTGTGGCAGGGGTGGGCCTGTGTGGCAGTGGGTGTGGCGTGTGTCCTGTGTGGCAGTGTGTCCTGTGTGGTAGTGTGTCCCGTGTGGCAGTGTGTTCCGTGTGGCAGTGTGTCCTGTGTGGCAGTGTGTCCTGTGTGGCAGTGTGTCCTGTGTTTGGGAGTGTGTCCTGTGTGGCAGTGTGTCCTGTGTGGCAGTGTGTCCTGTGTGGCAGTGGGTGTGGGAGTGTGTCCTGTGTGGCAGTGGTCCTGTGTGGCAGTGTGTCCTGTGTGGGAGTGTGTCCTGTGTGGCAGTGTGTCCTGTGTGGCAGTGTGTCCTGTGTGGCAGTGTGTCCTGTGTGGCAGTGTGTCCTGTGTGGTAGTGTGTCCTGTGTGGCAGTGTGTCCTGTGTGGCAGTGTGTCCTGTGTGGCAGTGTGTCCTATGTGGCAGTGTGTCCTGTGTGGCAGTGTGTCCTGTGTGGCAGTGTGTCCTGTGTGGCAGTGGGTGTGGCAGTGTGTCCTGTGTGGCAGTGTATCCTGTGTGGCAGTGGGCGTGGCAGTGGTAGGTGGTGGCAGCCGGGCCTTGTGTTCTGTGAGGGAGTAATGGCCCAGCAGGTGTTGGGTGGCCAGTGCGGGTGTGACTTTCAATAAATGTCTGTGTTTGTGTGTATCTTTATTTGATCTCAGGGTTGGCAGTTTGTTTAGCAGTTTAAGAAGAGTGTGATGGTGATGGTGGTGATGAGGGTGATGGCATTAATGGTGAAGGTGTTGATGTTTCATTGCAGCAAGACATCAATAATAGGAACACTTATGTCTCAATGAAGAATATAACTTCTAACATACAAGTAAGTGAAACCATGCAGGCTAGGGTACGCCGTATAACAAAAATTCTTTTTCTCAACTTTGGCATGCCAATTTCCTATGTAAAATGGAATTCTAAGACGATTTTATCTTTCCATTTTTGCATTTGAGCAATTCTTACTATGCAAAATCGCACTTTTATATTGCACCCTTATCGAATAATGCTTAAATGAGTACGCAGTGTCCGGTTGGTCCTGTGTATTGCATCATGCACCAATATGAGTTCCAAATGACTAGCGTGGTAAGCTCTTTCTGATCAGTTGGTTCATCGGGCCCACTACATCACAGTGTCACAGCCTCTACGTTGGCCTAGAACGTGTCCATCATGCCCTTTCTTAGACCTGAAGCAGGGAAATGGTCTCCCGGTGGTGGGCCCGAGCCCGGATGAACCCGTCTCGGGCCCTGCTGCCCCACCACTGCTGCCGCAGCCTCTGTCACCGCTTAAAGACTCTTTCGGTGCTCTGAGTGTGGATAGAGAACTCCGGAACCTCGTACGCTTGCCCCAGGATCTCCTGGATCTGATCCCCGGACAGTGAACAGGTTGAATGCCGGCTCGTGCACCTAGCCAGGCTGCCAGCTGATCAGTGTCTGCAAGCTGGTGGCTGACAAGTTCAGCTTGGGTGTGATGCGAGGTCTTACACTGGTGTCCCCATACTCCTCGCCAGCCCTCAGCTTCAAAATCTGGGTCACGGCGAACCTGCGGTCGTCCTCACTCTGACTCGCCATCATCGAGAGGAGGACACATTCTGAGTGTGCGAACCATGCTCCTTTCCGCACGTAGAAGGTCACAGCTGTTTGGACCTTCTTGGGCTGCGACCTCATCACTCTGAGCTGCGTGAGGATGTGCTTGGGGCCGTCCTCTAGTCGTGGTGAACCTTGATGTCGTAGAAAGGGGTTTGAAGTACACCTGCAGGCAGTACTTGACTGGGATTCGGGTGTTCAGTTCTTTGCCAGTCAGTCCATGCTTTCTGGTCCACATGTACACGAGCGACGGGGCTGTGGTGAGCCATCTGGAGTGGGACACCTTGCCACACTTGATTCCTGCAGCTCGGACGGGAGAACGCCCCGCTTCACAGCCTGGACCAGCTGGTAGGAGACCTGCTGGTTTAGTGGACATGTTGACCAGGATATACTCCGGTATCTCCGTGAGATCTTCAAACCCCCTGGCACTTCTCTGAACTCTGCGTTGTACTGCATCTCATTCACGCTGGACAGCAGACTGCACACTGGACCCGTGAAGCCAGTGTCAGATGAGGTAGGCCCGTCAATGCTGGTGATAAGGTGGCGCAGGGGCAACTCGTTTGTGTGCAACACGCATATACTCCAGAAGAGCTTGCGTCCCAGCATCTTCTCCAAATGGGCGTGAGTACCACCCTTCCACCCGTGTTGGCCCTATTGAGTGACCTTGCAGTACGATCAGGGAGTCGGTGGAGTCGTATGTCACCAGCAGATCATAGACAGCCTGGCCACCTTGAACGCAGGCTTCTCAGGTGGCCACCGGTCCTCTGGTACAAAGTGCCAAAGGTACCCCTTTCCAGGGTGGCTCCTCTGTCACTGGACACATGCTCCCCCTGATCAACCTTAGGTGCAGTTTCCCAAAAGTGTCGGGCACCATCGCCCTGGTCTTGTCCTTCCCCCATCGTAACCCAATCCAACTATTTTGGTACCCTGGTGCTTCCCCTGGTCAAGGTCCCTGGCCGATGCCATGGCATCCTGCCTAGCCCTCCTCAACTTGTTAGGATCGCAGACCAGGTACGACATGTCTGGAGAGAGGTGGCCGTCAGCGATAAGGTCCTGGAGGAATCCAGAAGCCAAGGCAGCAGCAGCAGTGGGTGGAACGTCGAACCGGATGCTTGCCAGCGCCAGGTTCCGGACTGGCATTGTGTTTCTTCTTGCAGCTGGCCTGTCCAAGTACTGCATCACAAGGGGTGCCAGGGACCCCAGCCTCTCCCTGAGCAGTCGGTCTACCAGTATGGCAGCCTCCTGTTGCTCCTGCCTCTTTCCTCTTGAGTGGCAGGGTGAACGAGGGCCCCGTTACTTTAGCGGGGCTAAGCTATGTTTTGCATATAAATATAAAAGTCCATTTTTGCATAGCAATAAGTGCTCAAACCAAAAAGTTGAAGAGGACAAACCACCCTTAAAATTCAATTTTACATAAGAAAACACCCTGCCAAATTCGATTTAAGCTATATTTCACTTTTCATTGGACCTACGGCGTACTCTACTATAGGCAGCTGTGTATGTGCGTGCGTGTGTCCGTGAAGTTACAGGTCTGTGGACGATATGTTGTGGAGAGTGTGTGGGCGTGGTGGCCGGCCGGTGGGCGTGGCCGCATTTTATTTATTTATTTATTTGCAATTTTTTTTTTCTCATCCACTAAGGCTCATTTTTTTCTCGATAATTTCACATATTTTCTCATTCACTCACTTATTTTCTCACTTGCTCTAACTTTCTTTTTTCTCACTTTCTTTAAATTTTCTCTTTTCACTAATTTTATATTTCACTCACTTATTTTCTCACTTTCTTTAAATTTTCTCACTTTTTTCACTCATTTTCTGTTTCACTTACTTATTTTCTCACTTTCTCTAACTTTCTTTAAATTTTCTCACAATTTTCCCTCATTTTCTTTCACTTTGCACTCTTTTTTTTCATATCGAAGAAATTAAAGAAATTATCAAGATTATCAATTAGTTTATTAATTATTATTATTATTATTATTATTATTATTATTATTCTATTAAATTATTAATTATCATTTGTCTTTATTTTGTCTCGTCTTGTCTATTTATTTTTCTTTCACTATTTTTAATATTATTTTATATCTTTTTATTTTACTTTATTTTTGTATTCTTTATTATATTCCTCTGTGTAAGATATTTCTTTCTTTCTTTTTTTCTTCAGGTGACGTCACTATTAATGTCCTTGTATTGTATTACAATCGTTAGACCAGTAGTTAGAGTTATACTTTAGTTACTAATTAGCTGTAGTTGTAGGGTGGTGTGGGGGGACACCGTACTATTAGTGGAAAAATATTCATAAAAAATCCATTTTTTACCTGAGAGAGTGCACAACTGTCCCCCAAAACAAACTTCACAATATGGCCCACCTATGGTACCCCATGAATATTTAAAACTCAGATAATAAGGGTCATTTAAGGTTTTTTAAAAATTTTGGCACCTCGTCCGGTGTCCCCCCACGAGGGGGGACACCGGATCAGGTATGGGGGGGCACCGTATGTATTTTTAAACTCATATTACATCAAACATTATTGTGTTTTTTTTGCCTGAAATAAAACATATATGCTAAGCCTAGACACCCACCATTAAATTATTAGGTGATGAAATGAAAGATAAGCTCATATAAAATAGCATTTATTAAAAGTTTAGGTCAGGTATTTTTATGCTCACTATTCAGAAGTGCATCATGAAGGCATGCAGCGGGGGAAAACACCTTCACCAGGTCAGCCTGCCTCTTGGTGATGCCCTTGGAGGTCACCAGGACACCCTTGCATGTTCTGGATCAACAGAAGCTTCATCTAGGATGGTAGGGAAGGTGAAACGTGTCTCGGGTGTTAGCGGACTTCATCCGGAGGAAAGAAAGGTTTAATTTTCCATCCTCCATGATGGCCAAACACCTGAGCAACATACCCACACTAATGTGCCCACACCCCTTCCCTCCTCCAGCTTCAGCTGAACCAGAAAAAAGCCCCCACCTGTGATGTTTTCGCAGCAAAAGGGTATGATGCTGCAGCCAGGTGCCCTCGTCGTCCACCTCATCCCGAGTACTCGGAGGAGTCGTCCAGCTGAAGTCGGACATCATCAACCTCCTCCTCGTCAGTGGTGTCTTCCTCCGGACAGGCACAGACTTCTTCCGCTGTGGACCCTTCTTCTTTCCCAATGTTTTCTTTTCAGCCGCTGCCTTTTTTTTGTCTTCCAGCTTCTCCCCTCTTCTCTGCCTTCAACCTCAGGTCAGATATTGCCTCCTCATTCTCGGTTAAATGCAGGCCCGCACCCTCTTCCGTCCTTTCCATAAGGACGAGGATTAGCCTTAGGGAACGGCCTGACACACACTCTGGGGTTAAGTCTGTCTGTTGAGAAGGGTGTCCTGGGGTGGCGGGGTGCGTCGTGCTCGGGCCCGGGGGCAGGGTGCATCGTGCTGGGGCCCGGGGTGGCAGGCTCTGTCGTGCTGGGGCCGGGGTGGCAGGCCCTTTGTCGTGCTGGGGCCGGGTGGCAGGGGGCGTCGTGCTGGGGCCGGGGTGGCAGGCTCTGTCGTGCTGGGGCCCGGGGGGTGGCAGGCTCTGTCGTGCTGGTGCTCGGGGTGGCAGGCTCTGTCGTGTGGGGCCCGGGGTGGAAAGGCACATCATCTAGCCTGGGAGACAAGCGGGAAGGGGTATAGCTTCTGAGGTATGGCCTTCAGCCAGTCGCTCCTCTCCATCTGAAACTTCCTCCATCAGAAAAAGTTGGTTTTGGTTGGTCAAATTCTGGGGGGTGCCGGTCGCTCGGTTACATGCGCCCTACAAACACATAAATCTGGGAAGATGTTGCGATTGAGTGGCCATACCAGTCGCCGGAAACCACTGAGAATGTTGGAGGGGTAGTGGTTTTGGTCCATGCCTCAGAAGCAAACTCTGGAAAATTGTGGACTGTTATGTGCCGTTAGGGTGCATGAGCGCGTGGTCGTTCAGTAGGGCACGCAGGAATGTCTTAAAGGGACCAAAGACACTCACATCCAATGGCGGGAGTTTGTCTGTTGTATGGGGAAAGGCAAGGTAACAATCACGATACCATGCATTATCGCAAACTCAACAGGCGAATGTTCATGTGACATTCAGCTTTGCCATGATCAGAAGAATCTTGTTCTCTACAGAAGAACAAGACTTCTCATGGAGATGCTGAAGTGTCTGCACGAACCCATTCACCATTCATCCAGCCACTAGGATGCAATATCCCTTTGGAACCAAAGATCGTGTTCCTCATGAAAGCGGGATTCCATCGGCATCTGGGAATTATAAACACTGGAGGGATGGACTGCCCCACAGCATTTATAATGCCCACAAACGTCATGCTTTTCACCGCGTTTCCGAGTTACCTGCGTGGCTACTGGCTGGCCTCTCGCACACACAACTTGACGGCTTCATAACAGTCGACAATGAACTCTCATCAAATTGTATATCCGGTCCGGCGTGAATGTGTACTTCTCCAAAGCTAATGTGTAAGCCTTAAAAGAAGGTTTCCACATTGACTTTGTTGAAGGCAACAATTCCTGGCAATGGACATGCCTTCCGGAGCCTTCAATACAAGGTTTGGATGACGGTTTCATGAAGGCATAGTACCAGTCCCTTGTCGCCATTTTCTCTTTCTCCCAGGCAGCAGGGATGCCCCTTGCTCCCACAAGCTATGGCATACTGGTACACCATCCTACGAAAACATGTTCATGGGCAGGCCGTAAAAACATCTTGGCTGCGTGGATGGTATAATCAGCAATGTATATTTCTTGTTGAGGGCTGAAAACCCCTTTTGGGCTACGGGAAAGCAACAGCCATATAGGTAACTCCATCCGACAGCTTCTTCGATAGATAAAAGGGTCCTGTACAAAAGAAATGAATTAGGACTTAAAAGGCCCCTTTCTGGGAACAAAAGTTGACAAAAAAAATAATAAATAGAGCGCTTGAAGGCATCCTTTTAACAAAAGAAATTAATTAGGACTTAGAAGGCCCTTGCTGGGAATAAAAGCTAACAAAAAAATGAATAAATTTTAAAATCTATAAATCTAGAGACCCTTAAGCATCCCTGAGGTCTTTTTGCATGACCCCATCCCAGGGAGAACCCAAAAAAGACGTTTGGGATGAGGTCATACAAAAAGACCTTGGGGAGATATGGAACTAAATAGAGCAACTTACAGCAAGAGTTGTTTTCTTGATGTTGAATCTGTCAGCGGCTTCTTTCAGGCTGCAGCTAGTGGCCACGCGGTGCTTAAAGGAGCCTCCAGGTCAGTGCGTCCATTGCTTGTCACTCTTCCTGACATTTTGCGAGGCATGATGACGGTGATGGGGTAGGTTAGGTTAGATGAA
>JACEEZ010011770.1:22500-44975 GCA_016584305.1 Chionoecetes opilio
ATAGACTACGAAAAAACTTTTTGGTGTACGAATCTACTGGTGTACGAAACAACTTGTGTACGAACTGACTGTTGGTAGTGGTGGTAGTACTGTAGTACTGCTTAGTAGTAGTAGTAGTAGTAGTTTATAGAATAGTATATGAGAGAGAGAGAGAGAGGAGAGAGAGAGAGAAGAGAGAAGACGAGAGGAGAGAGACGGAGAGAGAGAGCGGAGAGAGAGAGAGAGAGAGTGAGATTTGTGACCATATTTGTTTAGTAGTATTTTTTTTACATGATTATATTTTTTTCTGATATTTTCATTTATTTTCTTTGTGGGTTCTGGTTCTTCCTTTAATTGCAGTGTCCTCCTTCATTCCTTCCTTCCTTCCGTTATCCGTCCGTCCTTCCTTACTTCTCCTTCCTTCCATCCATCCTTCCTTCACTTCCTCCTTCCTTCCTGCCTTCCCCTCCTTTCCTTCCTTCTTCCTTCCTTCTTTCATATTTCTTTTTTCCTTCCTCCTTCCTTCCCTTCCTCTCTTGACCTCTCTTCAGGAAATATTTTTTCTATTAGTTAATTACAGCTATTTTTTAAAGTGAAAAGTGATGTCCGTGGAAAAGGAGCCCTTATGGACAGGTGGGCTGAAGGGAAGCGGTCACTTGTTCTGTATCCAGGCAGGGATGACTGCGCCCCCCCCCATCCCTCTCTCTGGCTATGTGTATGTATTGATTTAATGGAAAGTATTTACTGTTATAGTTTTGTTTTGACTATGCATTGTAGGTACACATTCTGAGCAAATTTCAATTGAATAGAAGAAATCATGTTTCATATTTCTGTCCTTGCCGTGTTTATTGAGGAGAGGAGAGGATGAGAGAGAGAGAGAGCCAGCCCCTCTCTCTCACCCCCCATTATCTGCCCCATTAACCCATATTGGTTGTGCGATGTGCCCCAAGGCTTAGGCTACACTTGCTGCAGGAAAGGTCACTAGCCACTCAACCACTCCACTCCTGCCACCATGTAGAGTGGTGGCGTGAGGCTCCTGTGCTGGCCTTACTCATTGGCTGCCAAACACACTGCTAGGTGGTAGCTGGAGGGTGAAGCAGGAAGCACCTTCAAGGAAGCCCTTGCCTGCTTGTGTGCTGTACGGCCACCAAAATGTACAGGTGCTGAGGTGAAGAGTCCAGGTCGGCGCTCCACGCCAGGATCCTCCGGCTTCCCTTGTATTAGGGAACGTTTGGTTTCATCCCCGGGGCCTCCACCGGGGTTCCTGCAGGACCAGCTGACGCTCACACCACAGGGGTGATTGGCAGAAGTAGTGCTGCAATGAAGGGCGTGAGGACCTACACTTGTGATGAAGTGGCAAGTTTGCTCAGCAAGGCTTGGCATTACTGCACACACCTCACCCATAACACGCAAAGGACAGGTGATGAGGTGTGACACTGTTGCCAATGTCACTCGTAAGGGTGATCTTAGGGAGCACATCCTCACCCACACTGGTGAGAGAAACTTTGAGTGTTCAGGAGTGTAGGAAAACAGTACCCTTATAGAGCCATTTTAACGCACACATCCTCACCCCACAACTGGTGAAGAAACTTTGAGTGTCAGGAGTGTGTAGGAAAACATTTACCCACAAGAAGCAGTCTTAAAACAAACACATCCTCAACCCACAGTGGTGAGAGAAACTTTGAGTGTCAGGAGTGTAGAAAACATTTACCCACAAGAGCCATATTATACACACAACATCCTCACCCACACTGGTGAGAGAACTTTGAGTGTCAGGAGTGTAGGAAACATTTACCAGCAGGGCAATCTTAAACAAAACACACATGGCTCACCCACCACTGGTGAGAGACAAACTTGAGTGTCAGGAGTGCAGGAAAACATATTACCCACAAGAGCAGTTTTTAAACGCACACATGGCTTCACCCACACTGGTGAGAGAAACTTTGAGTGTCAGACGTGTAAGGAAAACATCCGCAGAGCAATCTTAAAAAAACACAGGCTACCCACACTGGTGAGAGAAACTTTGAGTGTCAGGAGTGCAGAAACCATTACCACAAGAGCAGTCTTAACGCACACATGCTTCACCCACACTGGTGAGAGAAAAAACTTGGAGTGTCAGGAGTGTAGGAAAACATTCCACAAGAGCCATCTTACACACACATCCTCACCCACATGGTGAGAGAAACTTTGAGTGTTTCAGGAGTGTAGGAAAACATTACCCAGAAGAGCAATCTTAACACACCATGCTCACCCACACTGGTGAGAGAAACTTTGAGTGTCAGGAGGTAGGAAAACATGTACCCAACAAGAGCCATCTTAACCACACATTATCACCACATTGGTGAGAGAAACTTTGAGCTGTAGAGTGTAGGAAAAATTTGCCCACAAGAGCCATCTAACAGACACATGCTCCACCCACACTGGTGAGAGAAACTTTGAGGCGTAAGGAAGGTTAGGAAAACATTTGCCCACAAGAGCAGTTCCTTAACCACACATCGTCACCCACCACTGGTGAGAGAAACTTTGAGTGTCAGGAGTGCAGAAAAAACATTTACCCACAAGAGCAAGTCTTAACGCACACATGCTCACCCACACTGGTGAGGAGAAACTTTGAGGTCAGGAGTGAAGGAAAAACATTTACCACAAGAGCAGTCTGAACACACACTGACTCACTTCAACTGGGAGAGGAAGTACAAGTGTGATATTTGCAGCAAGTGTTTTCTAGCAAGGGTCGTTGTGCCAGCATATCCAGACACACCTGTGAGGAGGGAGTGGCTGTTGTGTGGTTTGTGCTGTGGTGGGTGGGTGAGGGGCCTTGCCAGGCATATACAACGCCATTGTGAGGTGTTGTTAAGAATATCAATAAAGCCACTTCATGAATAATGTGTTCAAGGTTGTTATTTCACAGATTACATGAGGGAAAAAGGAGAGAGGGAGAGAGAGAGAGAGGAGAAAAGAGAGAGAGGAGAGAGAGGGAGAGTGATAATAGGTTCAAACATGCATCGCCACATGAACAGATAGAAGAGAAATACAATATTATTATCATTATTATTCCTCCTCGTCCTCCTCTGCTTCATTGGCGCTTCCTCGTCCTCTTTCTTCCTCCAGAAAGTAATATAGTACAAATGAAAGGTAACGCGGGAAAATGGGTGTTTAAAACTTTTGAACTCATGGACTGACGAACAGAGTTTACGTTGAGATGGGGAGGGGGTAAAGTAATATATAAATGTCAAGATATGAAGTGAGTAATTTTCCTCCACTCCTCAGTTTCTGAATCACTATATTAAAATATATTGTGATATATTTATTACCGGCGGAGCTGGCAACGTCAGCTGGCAGGCAAGGAGGAGGAGGGCGAGACGCCATATTAGTTGTCTGAGCGGTCCCGTGTCACAGTGGAGAGACGTTGCAGGGGAGTGTGTGGTTTCACCCTTGGATAAGGGTCCAAGGTAGCTGTGGAAAGACGGCTGGATGAAACGGCTTGGATAAGGGTTCCAAGGTTAGCTCTGAAAAAGGACGGCTGGATGAGCCGTGGGGAACACGCTGTGAACGCCAGGGATAAAGCTAAGGATTAGTCTTATAGCTGGAGTGTGTGGGGCATTGATACTTGACTCAGCAAATCAGTGACGGCGAACTTTAGTTATGATTTGATTAAGGAGGGATTATAGGAGTACGTTCGTGAACACGGCTGATACTCTAGTCCTGTGTCGATGTTGTTAGAATTTAGTTATTTTAAAGTGATGATTTAAGTTAATGACTTAGGTTAAGAAGGGTCGGAAGTAATTAGGGTGAATCAGTAAAGTGACAATATTCTAAGATAAAAGAAACGAGTGTTATCTTTACACCCATTAGTTCTGAATATTTCTAATTATTATAACTTTTTTTTCCCCACCCCCCCCCCCCCCAACTTATTGTGGGTGGGTGCAAGGCATAATAGCAGGATTGTGGAGGCCTCTTGAATAAAACGTCAAGCAATTAAAGCATTAAGGGGGGTTGCTACAAAAGAATTAAATAAAAACATTTTCATTTTTTTTTTTTTTTTTTTTAGCATATCATATTGTGCCTATAGCGCCTGTAGCAGTGTTGAGTGTTGACCAGGGGTGGCCATGGTAGGCCCTGGAGTCACTTGAGGGGCTCTGAGTGGTTGGTCCTTCGCCCGGGTGGCGCAGGCAGGATCTTATAGTGCGCCTGTAATTAGAGGCTCATGGCCGCCCCCCTGGTCTCCGGCACTCGCAATCTATGTGGGCATGTGGTGTTCTTAGTTATTTTCAAACACTTTTTTTCCAATCATCTGGAAAAGCAAAGAAAATATATTATTATAATTATCTCATTTATCGTCACAATAAACAACAACAAAATATTAAATATGAATAAGCAGAATATAATGTGATGAAAATACAACAATAGGTCACTAGTCAGCTAAGAAATATATTCATAGTAATATATAGACAGGGAGAGAGTTGACAGGACAGACAGAGAGAGGGACAGACACAGAAAAGAAAAAAAAATACAGGACAGACAGACAGGACTCAGAAAGAAATATAGACACAGAAAGACAGACATACAGAAGAGAGAAGAGAGAGACCAACAGAAAATAAGACAGACAGAGAGAGAGAGAGAGAGAGGCAGACAGACAGCACAGATGACAGACACAGAAAAGAAAAAGGACAGATCGAGACCAGACAGACAAAGACAGAGAGACAGACAGACGTAAAGAAAAAAGAAATAGGACAGACGACCAGAGAGAGTGAGAAACAGATACAGACAGGACAGAGAGAGTGAGAGGAAAAAGACAGACAGACAGAAGAGAGAGAGAGAGAGAAGGAGAGGACAGACAGAGAAAGTGCAACTCGTTTGCTCGGCTTGCGCCTTCCCTCAGCCACCAAAGATGGCCGACCCTCGACAAATGAACGTCGTGACAAAGAGTTACATTCGGGCGATGACGGACAGGCGAATTTTGGTGAAGAGAAGCGTAAGAAGCCGGCTTCGTACGGTTCTCCTCGTTTTTCGTGCCTCGCCAGAACGGCTGACAGAGTGTTCGAGGCTCGCCCCTCGGCGCTCACAAGCTGATATGTAAACCAAAACAACCACACTGACGAAAGTTACCGTCGAATGAAAGCCATTAATAAGTTTACGATAACTGGACTGACGATATTGTGAATGGATCACAAACAATTATCATTCACATTAATGTTTGTTTTCTCAAAAGCAAGGACTATTAATAGGGCAAGGTAAAAGAGGCGGGCACCTACGGACATCTATGGGGCTGCTGGGTCGAGTTCCACAGTAGTGACTTATTTTTTTATTAACTGTTGCCACTGATGGCAAGGGTCAGGTATAATGAGGGATGTCCATTAACGGCCATCATCTGCCCGCCCAGTGCCCGGGATTTCCCCTTGAGGGTTGGGCTGATTTATATTTTGCTTGGAAGATAGGGGGGCTGTTTTTCATTCTGGCTAATTTTTGGCATTAAATTAATCTCTTCTCTCTCTCTCAAGCTTAATGAATGACTGTTGGGTATATGGGGGACTCAACAAATACTTTTATCAACTTTACTTTTTAGTGTTTTAAAACTGCAAAAATATTGCAGCTAAACTAGCTATTGGAGGAGCTAGAAAGAAGGATCACGTCAGTACTCCTATCATTAAAAGAGTTAAAAGTGGGTTAAACAATTAAAGACATTATATGTATGAAAAATGTTTCGCCTGTTTATAAGGCTGTCAATGGGTGGATCCGGAGTGGTATCTAGTTTTTCCATTGTCAGGGAAAATACAGCCCAGTACAACAGGCCAGCTAAAAGACCTTTATTGTGCCAAGAGCCAGAACAGACTGGTGCAGACCTATCACTGTACAAAGGCCTTAACTATGAACAATTTGCCTTCATGCATTCATTTAAATTATGGAAGTCTACACTTTAAGTCTTGACTTATAAATTACTTTTAATTGACCTAAGTGAACTATAATTTGTTTCCCCATATGAATAGCAGTTGCATATGTTAGTAGTATTTCAAAGATTATGAGTGACTTTTATTTTATTGTTAATGGTTATAATAATTTCCTTATAATTTCGTTTGACTTGCTTTTATGTATTTTTTTTTTATTGCGTGACTTTCAGAAGTTCATTTAGTATATATTGCATCAGAACATCTGTGATGTAAGTTGATTAGTAAAACCCATGTTTCATGGAAATAAGATATTTATTTATTTATTCACTCCCCCTCTCACTCCTTCTCCTCAGAGTCTTCTCCTTCATTCTTCGGTCGTATAACACTTTCATGCAACCGGCACATACATACCTGAAACATAGACTGTGTTACTATGCAGAGTAAACCCTTGCCATGAAAGGAAAAATAGAGACAGACAGCATTATGATGTTGTTCATACATGACAATAGTCATGTGCATAGTTTATCCTAAATTTTACCGATATTTGCCACCTATTTATAGATAAAACGGTAAAATACAAGGAAATGCAAATAATATACAAAAAGGTATGTTTGTTGATTGTACCTTTAAGAAGTTTTTAAGACCAGTAAAAAATTAATAATCAGAAGCAAATAATCCAACTATTACACTAAAATAAAAATGTATTAAACCTCAGACTTTTAATGCCACAACAGGGCCAGTGTAATTACTGATTGGTTCAGATAATTGCAACCAAAGTAGCCAGTAAATACGATTAAACATTCATATCAAACCAAATTACAATTTCTTCAAAACTAGTTTCATAATTTTGTATTTCCTATATGAAGAAACACTCTCTGACCCATAAACTTAATCCTACTAATGTCAACCAAACCGAACTTTATTAGCGTATATACACTGATGCTTCCTGTTAGTATTTTTTCAAAGTTTAGTGTTTAACACACAAACCCTGCTTTTACGGACCTGTATATAACAAATATCGGCTTCAACACTTTTTCTTGCCAGGTCGGCTATATGCGTGATTTACCGAATAAGTCAGTATAGCGTTTGTACGGTTATGATTGTTTTTAATTGCTCTGTATTCGGTAGTATTTGTGATGGCTTGCATGTATGTAAGGTACGAACTTTCGTCAGATGTAACGGAAAAAGTTCACGATTACACGGACTAGCGAAATAGGGAACTTACACCTAATATAAACGACCACAATTTGTTATATGCGAAAAGGTTCGGATCACTCGAGATAATTTAACCTCGCATACTGTTCCCAATTTGCTCGTCAAGCGGAGAGTACATCATTTACACCATTAATTATATGTCAACAAAAAATCAGGTACACCCAAAAAATAGCCATTAATCCTTCTTTTCATAAACATACAATTTAACAAAAGTATACAGAAAGAAAATACACCATATATATTATATATATATAGTATATATGGTAAAATTCTAAGAACAAGGGCTCCACCCCCTATCTTCTTCTATAGCCAACAAGCTTGGGGACATGTGGAAAAACCGGGTTTTGGGTGGGGGAGCACACACATAGGGAAATAATGGCCACCACAAAAAAAAATCCATAAACTAGGAAATTTCCCTAGTTCATAGACTTTCCTGGTCCATATTTCCCTTCTATGTGTGCTCCCCCACCCAAAAACCCCGGTTTCCACCATGTCCCCAAGCTGTTGTCTATAAGAAGAAGAAGATAGGAGGTTGAGCCTTTAATTCTAAGATGACAAAAAACGTCTACAGACCTAACCTACACCCCCCCTCGAGCCCATCGGGCTGTGCCACTAACTACCTGACCTGACCTAAACCTAACCCTACTGGACTTAGTTTTTCTCAAGAAACTGAAATTTAATATCGGCCGTGTAGGCAGAAGTAAGGATCGGCAATCATTAAAATCGAAACAGATGTGTTAAGGACATAAAGTATAAACACATAGAGCCAACATTGGGGTCAGATGACCGTGGAGCCCTTGTTCTTAAGATTTCCCCTCAACGCAATGCTATTCATTTCCACAATACCTATCCAGCACCTCTACCTACACATTAATATTGTTCATGTCCGTCAACAGTATGTAATGCAACCTTAAGATATCTTGCAATGTTTTGTGGTGGACATTGGATGATGGTGAAGGTTTTATGGTACTCTCGTTCCGAGACGGCGAGTTCCAACATTTTCACGTTCTCAACAAGTGTGAGAGATCTCTAAGACAAAATTGGAGCATAATGAATCAGCGAAAACGTTTCCGGTCTGTTTTGTATTCGCAAAGTAGTTAAAATTAGAAAAAAAAAACAACGTCTTGTGTTAATGTTAAAAGACCGAGTGATGTTACTTCAGACGACGCTCTCCTATCACCATTGTTCATTCCATTTTAGTGCTATTAGTGTGGGTCCGAAAGTTAAGCCCGTGATACTAAATGTACAAATCAGGATAATTTCTGCCTATTTATCAGTTAAATTCAAAGCAAAAACTAATACGGTAGCAGCTAGGCCCTATCGTCAGCCTGATAAGACATGATCATTCTTTCACCAGTTTTAAATTGTCCTGTCGTGTCATTAAACCCTTTGTATATTTTTGTTCGGGGGTCTTAAGGTGTGTCCAGCTTCTGAATGTACATCTATGTGTTTACTTGTGTCCTGTTATCTGTAATTACAGTATTTCTACGACGATACTCACTGTGTCAGAATCTCTGCCCTCCCCGCCATATTTGTTATTATCTCTGACGCCCACGGCAACAAGCGGGAAGAAGCGTGGTAAGCGAGCCCTGGCTCTCGCTTCTTATGGCTTCTTACGGCTTGACCAGCTGGGCCAATCCGTAAGAAGCCGCTTCTTAAAGTGCCTCGCCATAACAGAAAACGCAAGCTGCAAGAAGCCGGCTTCTTACGGCTTCTTAAACCAAAAATTCCGCCTCATGTATGCCTCTTTTATGCCGTCTGACATCCTCTCCGACTCGTGCATGCGGAAACCTTTCACGATAAGAGAAATAGGGCCCAAGGCGACCATTGTTTGTTATGAACGGAAAACTCTACCCAAGCTACCCTCTCTCAATGTGAGTAGAGAAAGTTCAGGGGTTTTTTTGCTGAGTCATTTACGCGCTTTGCCTCTGACCCAGGTTTTCGTGCGCAAATGGAACGCCTGAATTCTTGGGTTCCGTGAACTGGTTCTTGAAATGTCGCAAATGGAAGAGGCCTAAAGTAATTGCAAGTCGCGCATTAGCAATTTACGCTGGGGAGGTTTATGGGGGAGGGCATCACTGGGTGAAATTGAAATAGGCAAATAGCCATTAGCCAAGGAAGACTTTGAGAAGATTGTTAACTAAAGTTGAAGAGGACCTATGAAGCGGTTTTTAAGCGTCAAAGGTCACAAGAAGAAGAAGAGAAAATTATAAAAAATATAAGAAAAGATGAATGATGCTGATGATGATGATGAGAAAAATATAAATAAAAGATGACTACTGGAACTGTATCTTGGAAGTTGGATGTAAACAAAGGTGAGTGTGTGATTTTGACACCGTCGTTCCCCGTGTATTTTGTCTCAGTCTTGGAATACGTGGCGCTCTGGTGGGGAATTTTCTACCTGCATAACACACACAGAGTAGTGGACTGTGGAATATAGTGTTCAGGCAGTGGGGGTAAAGGTAGGTATTGAGTGTGACGATTTTGGTGACTACTGACTACTGTGATGTGAGACGTAGTGTTCTGTAGCCTTGATTACCCCACACTCACGGGTACACAACACAAAATATCGCCATCTGAAAAAGCACCAATTTTAGACCGGATAAACTAGTCATTTGAAAAGCACCAATTTTAGACCAAGAAAAACTAGTCAGTGTCTCAGAAATGACCACGCAGTTCTCTTTCCCTTTTTACCCCCTCTCCCTTGACGCATATTTATAGGCTTTGATTCAATGGTAATATTGGTGGGTACAAGGCAATACAAGTGTGATCCGCAGCAGCCTTATGAGTACCACAGCTGCCTGGGCTGTACGTGGCCCTGACATCCTTGGCCTGTCGGAGAATGGTGCCTCTTTTCTGGAGTGGCTAAAGATTTGGCCCGTAATCTTTGAGCGCCCCAGGGTAAGATACGGGTCTTATTTACACTACGGGCCGAAATTCCCTACACAATTGGGAGTGTGGTTTTTGTTTACCTTATTGGATTCTAGGAAACTTCTCTATGGTTCCCTCGCAAGTCATTACTTTGGAGAATAATGNTTTAGTGAAGGGGGAGGGCGGCGCTAAGCGTCCACTGTCACAGTGGAGAGACGTGCAGGGAGGTGTGGTTTTCACCCTTGGATAAGGGTCCAAGGTAGCTGTGGAAAGACGGCTGGATGAACGGCTTGGATAAGGGTCCAAGGTAGCTCTGAAAAGACGGCTGGATGAGCCGTGGGGAACACGCTGTGAACGCCAGGGATAAAGCTAAGGATTAGTCTTATAGCTATAAGTGTGTGGGCATTGATACTTGACTCAGCAAATCAGTGACGGGAACTTTAGTTAATGATTTAGATTAAGGAGGGATTATAGGATTACGTTCGTGAACACGGGCTGATACTCTAGTCGTGTCGATGTTGTTAGCATTTAGCTTATTTTTAAGTGATGATTTAAGTTAATGACTTAGGTTAAGAAGGAGTCTGGAAGTAATTACTGGTGAATCAGTAAAGTGACAATATTCTAAGATAAAGATAACGAGTTGTTATCTTTTACACCCATTAGTTCTGACATATTCTCTTAATATTATACTTTTTTTTCCCACTTATTGTGGGTGGTGGCAGCATAATAGCCAGGATTGTGGAGCCCTCTTGAATTAACGTCAAAGCAATAAAGCTATTAAGGGGGGGTGCTACAAAAGAATTAATAAAACATTTTTCATTTTTTTTTTTTTTTTTTTTTAGCATATCATATTTGTGCCTATAGCGCCTGTAGGCAGTGGTGACCCAGGGGTGGCATGGTAGGCCCTGGAGGTTCACTTGAGGGCTCTGATGGTTGGTCCTCGCCCGTGGTGGCGCAGGCAGGATTCTTATAGTGACGCCTGTAATTAGAGGCTCATGCCGCCCCCCTGTGTCCTCCGATGCACTCGCAATCTAATGTGGGCATGTGGGTGTTCTTAGTCTATTTTCAAACACTTTTTTTTCCACTCATCTGGAAAAGCAAAGAAAATATATTATTATAATTTATCTTCATTTATCGATCACAATAACAACAACAAAATATTAATATATGAATAAGCATGAATATAATGTGATGAAAATACAACAATAGTCACTAGTCAGCTTAGAAATATATTTCATAGTAATATATAGACAGGGATAGAGTGACAGACAGACAGAGAGAGGGACAGACACAGAAAGAAAAAAAAATACAGACAGACAGACAGACTCAGAAAGAAATAGACACAGACAGACAGACATACAGAGAGAGAGAGAGAGACAAAGAAATAGACAGACAGAGAGAGAGAGAGAGAGAGGCAGACAGACAGACGAACAGACACAAAAAAAAAATAGACAGATCGAACGACGAAAAAAGACAGAGAGAAGACAGACGGAAAAAAAAAGAAATAGACAGGGACCAGAGAGAGTGAAAAAACAGATACAGACAGAAGAAAAGAGTGAGAGAAACAGACAGACAGACAGAGAGAGAGAGAGAGAGAGAGACAGCAGAAAAAAAGTTGCAATCGTCTCGGTTTGCCCCCTTCCCTCACCACCAAGATGGCCGACCCTCGAAAAAATGAACGTCACAATATTTTAAATTTCGGGCGAGGGACGCAGGCAAAATTTTGGTGGAAACCCGTAAGAAGCCGGTTTTTACGGCTTTTTTTCGTTTGGGCCCTCCCCGAACGCCCCAGGAGTGTTGGGGCTCCCCCGCTCGGGGGCTCACAGTGATAAGAAAACAAAAAAACCACACTGACGAAAGGTACCGTCGAATGAAAACATTAATAAGACGATAACTGACGGGGAGATTTTGGGAATGGCCCACAAAAAATATCCTTACTAAGTTTTTTTCTCCAAAAAACCAAGGACTATTAATGGGGGAAGGTAAAGAGGCGGGCACCTAGGGACATATATGGGGCTGGCTGGTCGAGTTCCACTTTATTGACTTATTTTTTTTTTTAACGTTGCCCCTGTTTGGCAAGGGTCAGTTAATGAGGGATTTCATTAAGGGCCATCATTTGCCCCCAGTCCCCCGGGTTTTTTCCATTTTGGGGGTTGGGTGTTTTATATTTTTGTTGGAAGATAGGGGGTTTTTTTTATTTTTGGCTTTTTTTGGGCTTTAAAATTTAACCCCTCTTCTCTCTCTCTCAGCTTAATAAATTTACTGTAGGGTATAGGGGATCAACAAATATTTTTCTCAACTTACTTTTTAGTGTTTTAAAAAACGAAAATATTGCAGCTAAACTAGCTATTGGAGGAGCAGAAAAAAGGTCACTTTTACTCCTATCAAAAAGGTTAAAGGGGTTAAAAATTAAAAGACATTTTTTATAAAAAAATGTTTCGCTTTTTATAAGGCTGTCAAGGGGTGTATCCGGAGGGTATCTATTTTTTCCATTGCGGGGAAAAATACACCCAGTACAACAAGGATAAAAGACCTTTAGGGCCAAGAGCCAGAACAGACTGGTCCCAGACCTATCACTGAAAAAGGGCCCCTTAACTAGGGAACAATTTCCCTTTTCAGCATCATTAAATTAGGGAAGTCTACATTTTTAAGCTGACTTTAAATTTTTTTTTAATGACCCTAAGTAAAACAAATTTTTTCCCCCCATAGAAATAGCAGTTGATATGTTATAGTTTTTCAAAGAATTTGAAGTGACTTTTAGTTCTTATTTTTTAATGTTAAAATTTAAATTTTTCCTTATAATTTTCGTTTGTTTTCTTTTATGTATTTTTTTTTTTTGCGTGATTTCAAAAGTTTAATTTTTAGTTAATGCATGAACATCTGTGTGTAAGTTTATAGTAAAACCATTTTTCATGGAAATAAGATATTTTTTTTTTTTATTTACCCCCCCTCACCCCTTCTCTCAGAGTCTTCTCCTTCATCTTTTCGGTCGGAAAAACATTCATGAAACCCGGGCACAAATACCTGAAACATGGACGGGTTACTATTGAGATTAAACCCTTGCCAGAAAGGAAAAATAAGAAGACAGCTTTATAGTTTTTTGTTCTAAGAAAATAGCATGTGCATTTTTATCCAAAATTTTCCCGAATTTCCACCTTTATAGAAAAACGGTAAATATAAAGGGAAATGCAAAAAATTTAAAAAAAAAGTATGTTTTTGATGTGTACCTTTATAGAAGTTTTAAAGGACAAAAAAAAATTAATAACAAAGCAATATCAATAAAACAAAAATAAAAAATGTATTTAAACCCTAAATTTTTAAATGCAAAAAGGGGCCATTTTTAATACGATTGGTAGAAAATTGCAAAAAAGTAGCCAAAAATCGATTAACATTATTCAAAAAAAACAATTTCTCATAACTATTTCATAATTTTGTTTTTTCCATATCAGAAACACTCTTGACCCTAACCTAATCTACTTAATGTCACCAAACCGAACGTATTAGGAAAATTAAACACTGATGCCCCTGTTAATTTTTTCAAAGTTAGTGTATACACACAACCCTCGTTTTTTCGGCCCTTTTATTAACAAATAGGCTTCAACATTTTTCGCCAGTCCGGTATATGCGTGCTTTTACCGAATAAGTTCAGTTAGCGTTGTACGGTTCGATTTTTTTTAATGCTCTGTATTCGTTGATTGGAGGTGCATGTAGTAATTGTACGAACTTTGTCAATGTAAGGGGACAAAATTTCCAGATACACGGAATTATCGGAAAAGGGAATTTACCCCTCATATAAAACGACCCAATTTGTTATATCGAAAATTTGGGGACCACTGGGATAATTATAACCTCGCACCCCTTCCCCCCAAATTTTGTTCGTAAAGCGAGAGTACATCATTTACACCATTAATTTATAGTCAACAAAAAAATAGGTACCCCAAAAAAATTTAGCCATAACCTTTTTCTAAACATACTTTAACCAAAATATACAGAATACACCATATATATATTTTAAATAAAATATATATGGTAAATCTTAAGAAAAGGGCCCACCCCCCACTTTTTCTTATACCAACAAACTTGGGGGGATGGTGGGGAAAACCCGGGTTTTTTTGGGGGGGGGAGCACACACATAAGGGGAAATATGGCCCCCACAAAAAAAATCCATAAAATAGGGGAAATTTCCCCAGTTCATAGACTTTATCGGGGGATATTTTCCCCTTTTTGTGGCCCCCCCCCAAAAAAAAACCCCTTTCCCCCATGTCCCCCAAACTTGTTGTTATAAGAAGAAAAAAGATAGGAGGTTTTAGCCTTTATTCTAAAGATGACAAAACCTTACAGACCAACCAGCACCCCCCCCGAGCCCCTGGGCTGTGCAATAAAACCCCCTGACCTGACCCAAAACCCAACCCTACTGGGCTTTGTTTTTCAAGAACCTGAAAAATTTAAAATCGGCCGGTAGGCAAAGTAAGGATCGGCACTCATTAAAACTAAACAGATGTGTTAAGGGCAGTAAATAAACACATAACCAACATTTGGGGCCGCTTACCTGGAGCCCTTTTTTCTTAAAAATTTTCCCTCAACGCAAAGTAGCATTTTTACAATACCTATCAGCCCTTACCTAACCCTTTTAAATTGTTCATGCCGTCAACAGTAAGTAATCAATTAAGATATCTTGCAATGTTTTTTGGGGGAATTTGGATGATGGTGAAATTTATGGTACTCTCGTCTCCCTCGGCGGGTTCCAACATTTCACGTTTCAACAAGTGTAGAGACCAAGAAAAAAAAAATTGGAGCATAATGAAACAGCGAAAACGTTTCCGGTTGGTTTTTTATTGCTAAAAAGTAAAATTAGAAAAACAACGTTTTGTTTAAAGTTAAAAAACCGAGTGATTTTACCAGCGACGCTCCTATCCCATGTCATTCATTTTAGCTCTATTAGTGTGGTCCCAAAATTAAGCCCGTGCTAACAAATGTCAAATAGGGTAATTTTTTGCCATATTATCAGTTAAATCAGCAAAAAAAAACTACGTCGCAGCTGGCCCTATCGTCAGCCATAAGACATGTCTTTTTCACCGTTTTAAAGTTGTCCTGTCATGTCATTTAACCTTTTAATTTTTTGTTCGTGGGCCTTTAAAGGATGTCCCGCTTCTGAATGTACTTATGTGTTTTCTTGTGTCCTGTTTTCGTAATTACAGATTTTTACGACGATACTCACTGTGTCAGAATTTTGCCCCCTTTCCGCCCAATTTTTTTGTTTCCTACGTCAGGGAACAAGCGGGAAGAAGCCCTGGTTTAAAGGGCCCGGTCTCGCTTTTAGGCTTCTTTCGGGTGACCGCGGGGCCAATGTAAGAAACGGCTTTTTTAAAAGTCCTCACCAAACAGAAAACGCAATGAGAGGGCCGGGTTTTTACGGCTTCTTCACCAAAAATTCGGCCTGCGTATTATATCGAAGACACCACAAAACCTAAGAATGGACTACAACACCCCACACCTTTATACGCGTAGTTAGACTTTTGCACCTTTTTTAAGGGTCTATTAAGGGTTATGTAAAGACGTGTTGTAGCCCCTATTCGGGTATTTTGGGGGTTTCGTGGGGTTATCGTTTTTTTTTTTTTTGGGATTTGGAAGTTTTTTGGGGGTTTTGGGGGTGTGGAAGGAAATTTTCCGAATTGACTTTTTTTGGGAATAATGGAGAGAGTTTCACGGTCGTTTTAGAGACACCAACTATTTTTTTTTGGCCTACAATAGGTGCTGTTATAAATGGGCTTTTTTTTATTTTTCGCAAAAAAAAAAAAAAAAGGGAAAAAAACCCAACCCTTTTGTTTTAATGAAACCAAAAATTTAAAAGGTTTTTAAAAAAAACCCAAACCCAAACCTTTAACCCCAAAAATTTCTTTTTTTGGGGGTGGGGGGGGGGGGTGGCGCTAAATAAAAAAAAGCACCATTTTGAATGGCACCCATTTTAGGCCCAAAAAAACATAGTTTTGGGGTCTCTGAAAACGAACGCTAAAATCCGTCCATTATAAACCCACTTTTTTGACGTTATTTTTTTTTTTTTGTTAGTTTTTTTTATGGTATTATTTTACACTAGGGGCCCGAAGGGTGCGTCAGTTCGGAACAAAATTGTTTTGGTCAATTTCTACCCGGGAGTGTTTTCCCCTACTCTCCCCCCCCTTTCCCCCAAAAACACACACAGACACCCACACACACACACACACACACACACACAGAAACAGACACAGACACACACACACACACACCACAATTGGGAGTGGGTTTCTGTTACCCTTTTTAGATTTAGGAAAATTCCTTATGAGCTTCCGTCGCAAATCATTACTTTTGGAATAAGAATGTTGTTTATAGGGCGGCGAGAGCGAGTTTACGTCCGCACACTCTTCTTCCTTTTGTGACCTGCATCCCCCTTTTTTTCCCTTGCCGCGGACACTTTTTAAATGCAGTTTTGGCTAGTTAGGAGGTTAAAGCGTGGGAATAGGTTGGGTTAGGTTTAGTTTAAATTTCAATCCTTACACTCCTTCCCTTTTAAAAAAACATTTTATACTCCATAAGTAGTGTTTTGCGAGGGAAATTTCATAGAGAAAATGTTTTGAATCTATTAATCAATCAATCTTTGGGGGATACCCCCGGGGGGCCGTCGCCTCGCCCCCTACACCCACCCCCGGGGGTCACCAGCGCGAGTTCCCATGCAGGCTTTTTTCCCTCCAACCAACTCCGACAAAAAACATCAACTTGCCCCAGCCACGAGCCTTGTGGGGGCCCCCTTTGGGCCCCCTTTTACGCCGGTTTTTCTTTCGATACAACCCGATGGGAAGGATCGGTTTCAGGGTACGTGCCAAGCCCATATAGCCCAAGTTGGGGGGGGAGGACTATGCAGGAAAGGGCCCCGATTCAGCTACGGTGCAATCGCTGATTTTTACACGTAATATCCCCGCGATACCCCATATTCTGCGAAGACACTTATACCAAAGGCATTTATTGTCTCTTCAAGTCACTATTTTGTGTCCAGTCTACAACCTAGAGAAGACAGGGATCACAAGCGACTGAAGCCGGTCTTTGTCCTCCGCAAGGGACCCACAAAAGCCAATACTCCCGCTGAGCGAGTCCAAACACCCTGGGCTATGCCAATCCCCCGTAAGGTTCTTGACGTGACCCGCCGTCTTATGGACTGCGCTACCAAGGGGTAAAACTTTCCAAGATCTCAATGTCCTGCCACACGCATGAACAGACTTTATGTCAATTAGTAAGTCTCCAAAAACCTGGACCTTTGGGCTTTAGCCAGAAGACCTCAAGCCCAAAGGCTTTTCCTCCTCGTGCGCGCCTCGAGAGCCATACCAGGACCTCCAGAATCTAATAAGGTGAACAGAAACCACACTCCCAATTGTGTCCCCAAATATTACGAATGATAGCCTCACTACTGCTGTGTCTGTGCCACTGAAGATTTACACTGTAGTTATATCATGGGGCTGTAAAAATTACCCTGTTTCAGCGTTGTTTTATGCTTTTGTAGCTGCAATATAGACGGTTACACTTTCACTACTTTGTTTTTTTTCGGGCGAAGACAACGGCGGGAGGACACTCAGTAAATAAACACTAGCGGGCGATTTTAGTGTAGGTCACCCCCGGGTGATATTTTTGAAATGTTTCTTTTTATAGCCCTACTATGACCGATGAAGACACAAAATGACACAGACCTCCGATACCCCCCTTCTAATTTTCCCTGAAATCATGTGTGAAATGTAAGTATTAACGCCCCCACACGTCGTACCGAAAAAAAAAAACGTTGCCGGCGATTTAGTTTTATTCTAGTAGATTAACCCCAAAAATTTGGGTTTCGAGTCTATATAAAAATAGCGTTTCGTATACCACCCAGAGTTGACCTGACCCCTAGTTAAAAAAACGACCCCAGGTATGTACGAAAAAATTTAAACAAAAAGCGACAAAACAACTTGGGTACGAAATCTCTGAAATTTATTTTTTTATTGGGTTTTTTACTCTGGGGCCCAAAATTTCCCGATAAAATTTTGTTTTTGGGCGACCCCCGATTTTGGGGCCCATATAAACGTTTTTCAACGTATTAAACGTTAAAATTTTTTTTCCTTTGCCTATTAATTTTTGTTTCTTATATTTTTGCTTTTCCTTTATACAGAAGAAAACTTTTTACCACTACACCAAAAGCCTACCTCCCCCCCCTCCTTAAACCCCCTTACTTTTCCCTAGCACACCCTTCATCTCATCATCATTCACCCTTATTTTAAAATTTCCCACCCTTCATAAACCCCCCCTAGATCACCCTTTTCCCCACCACACCCCCAAACCCCCCCTTTTACCTTACCCCCCCCCTTCTTTTAACCCCTTACCTCTTCCCAAAAACCACTCACACACCCAAAACCCCCCCCCTTTTCCCCCCTCCATTAGCCCCTGACATCTGTTGCGGGGTTTTAAAAGCAGCGTGACCCAGAAGCCCATGGCCAGACAGGGGAGGGAGGGCTGGGGGCGGCCGGGGGGGGGGCAGAGGAGGGAGAGCGGGGGTGCGTTCAGTAGGCCTTTGTACGTTTGTACGGAGTATGCTTTTGTACGCCGTACAAAAAAATTTCTGTGTGCTCCCCCCGCCCCCGACCGAGGATTTGGGTTTGCCAACAACGACAACAACAGCGCGGGAACAATGTTTGTAAAAAAAAACGGATCAAAACCCCCCCCCAGCGAATCTTTGAGCTCCCTTGTGGTGACAAGACATATGGCTTGGGCCCCCTCCAACGCAATTTACCATACCATTTTCGCTGACCACGGACACTCACTAGGGGTCTGTGTCCCGGTTTTGTGGGGGGCCCTGTGCGTGCCTGTGCCCTAGATTTCCCGCTCCCGGCGATGCCGTTTGACTGGGACGGCGGCCAGCCGGCTGACGAGGAGTACATGGACACCATCTATCGGGCCCCAAAGACCCGTGCCCCCCCTTCTTTGGGTGAGACCCAAAAAACCTAAAAAAGCCCAGCAATTTACACGCTCCTTGCCGCAATCACTGCCTCACCCCTCCCCCTTTTGTAAAACCCCCTGCTTCTGCTCCCCACTGCTTCTGCCCGCTCCCGCCTGCCCTTCTTCCAGCCTACACCCTCTAATCATAAGGCAGCGAGGGACTGGGTCCTTTTTAAACCCTGGGAAGGTGTCCGGGGCGTTTTGGCTCCAATTCCCCCAAAAAAATTTGGTCTAGCACTTGACCATCACTGGGGCGGGCGGGGTTTTAAAATTTTGAGGTGGCAACCTTAAAAACCTGCCCCCCCCCCAGAGTTTTCACTACGTGGGGGAGGGCCCGTAAAGTGGGGGTTTTGCACGGGGACGACCCCACAATGTTGGGAGAATTTCCCTATCTCCCCCAAATGAAAACGACGACATTCGACTGGACTTACAGTGTTTGACGATCCCTACCAAAATTGAGACGCTAAGGCCCCCGGCTCACGTCCGGGACGATCAGACGGACGCAACATGGCCTAAAAATAAAATTTGGGGCCCCCCCCCGGCCCGGGTCTCCCTAAAAAACGCTTTTTCCCGGGTCCGGCCCCCCCCCCTCCCTGTCCCCCGGTTGTACCCCTGCTTCCTTTTTGGCCACGGTAAATCCCAAACCTGCAAATAAAGGGTCCGTGCAGTAATTGCAGGGTTTTCATTTTGCAGAGGGGTTCCCCGGGCCGGTGCCCCTCCTTTTTTTAGTGGTGACCCCCGCCCACCTATAAGCGGGGCCCGGCTTCCCTCCAGGCGGTGCAAGGCAACAGCTCCAGACGAGGTACCTGCTCCATGTCAGACGTGAAGCGGCAGCTGAGGGGACCCCCGGGACATTCCCGCCCCGGGGGGTCCCCAGCACAAGAGCTGCCCCCCCCTATGGGCACCTTTCCCTGCCTGCCTCTCCAAAAGGGCCTGCCCCTGCCAGTCAGCTGCCCCTGCCAAGCCACTGGCCCCCAAGTCAACTTTCCCCCGGAGGGCTGCGGGTTTGCGTCACCCCCCCATGCCCCCCCATCCAGGGATCCCCCTTTCCCCAAAAACCCCAAAGACGCCCAAGTCCCCCGGCACCATACCATACCCGCCCCCTTTAAAAAAGGGCACAGACCCGCCTTCCTGCCCGGGGGGCCTATAGGGAGCTATGGAGGTTGTTTTATCCCCCTACCCCCTTATTACCTGGTCCCCACTCCGCCCCGTTTCCTTTCCCCGCCTCCACAGCCCCGCCCCCTGCCCAGCCGCCCGAGGCCAGAGCCCCGCCCTCACTGGGTAGGCTAGCTTCGCCCCCTCCTCCCTTTTCAAGCCCAGCAACTTCGGGCTTGATGGCCACCTTATTAAGGGGAAATTTCACCCATTCATTTATTCTTTAATCTCTTTATTTTTGGTTCCTGCCCCTTTGAGACTGCCTCATTCGATGCCTGCCCGGGGCCTCATTACCTCTTTTTGTACTCACGCAGGAGTCCTTACCCCCTCCCCCTTCTCTTCGGAACGCCCACTCTGTACCCGGGAAATTTCCGTCTTTAAAAAAAACGCTCTCCCCTTACACTCCTTAGTTTTTGGGGTCTTGGGGACGTGGCTCACAGACGCATTCTCCCCTCCTTTTTCCCAACTATGCTTCCTACGGATGGACAGGGGGACCGGCGGGGCAGGGGGCGGCCTGTTTGTGGTCCCCGATCCCTCTCTTCTAGCCCCTCATTACACTCCTTTCCCTGGAGGTGGCCTGCAGCATTGGGGTGAGGTTTCTTGATTTTAGGGCCCCTTCAGGTTCTTTTAATTTACAAACCCCTTTTAGATAACCCTTCAGGAACCCGCACTTGTTTCTCTCAGCTTCCCCCCAGCTTTTAAAATGGGTTTTTTTAATGCCCATCATGCCTCGGGAACCCGGCCCTCCCCCGGAGCCGAAAAAAAACCGCTGGGGAGGCCCTCCGGCTTTTTGGGGCAGTGTTTTTTATCTCTCCTTACTCCACTGGCCTCCCCCACCAGGACTGATCCAGTTTAGGGAACCCCTCCACCTTGGATCTTGTGGGTAATGGCCCCCCCCCTCCCACCCCTGTACAATGGCCTTAAGGGGAGCGGAACCCCCCTTCCTGTTTTAATTTCCCTTTCCCCCAGTCCACCCCCCCTCCCCTTCACGAGACCTCGTGGTCCCTTACCAAAGGGAGGGCTCTTTTTAATCAAATTAAATTAACTTTCCCCCCCCATTACCCTCCCTTCATCGGATATTTCAATACCTCACGGGCCCCGGTGGACGTGGGGTCCCACCCCTTTATTTTAATCAATTCCCACCCCTCCCCTCTTTCCCGGGGCCCCTGGTGGCCGGAAGGTGCGGCAGCCCCCAGGCCTTTATGCGTGGGGAAGAACCCCCTTCCCCTTTCTCCGTAACGCTTCCGTTTATTTGGGGGCCCGATGCAAACGTGTTATTCTTGATAACACCCCGGACCCATTATGTGGGGGAAGGGGCTGGGGGTTTTAAAGGAAAAAACCCCCTGTTTCCCCCCCCCCGGGGTCGAACCCGGAACTTCTGGTTTGTGGACCGAGCGGCTACCCCTACACTACGGAGTACCCGTGTGTATATTTCTTTGTTTTTTGATAAGAATTACAAACCCGCAAACGGTTTTAAATAAATACATGATCAAACGGGTAATTTTCTCAATTGAGGGGTGTTTTTTATTTACTTATAATTTTCGTTTTCGATAAAAAGATAAACCAGCAAAATTAGCTTAATAAATAAAATAAAAATCATCATAAAGGGAAAAAAAACCGATGATTTAAACCCCCATTTATTTAGTTAACGCTAATTTAGCAGGGTCAAAAAGCAAAGCAATAGCAAAAATATGCTATAATAGCAAAAAGCAAATTAAGGTGCTAATTAAAAGGGGCAAAGCTTAATAACCACTGGGGAAAGTCAATTTTCCTATCCCATACTTTCATTTTCTTAAGGGAAGCCTCACCCTCGACACACACGCAAAAACACACAAAACCACACACACACCACCACCAAAAAAAAAATAAGATTTTTAACATGAAACTTTCGGGGGATAACCAAATTTTCAAGTAAATTTAGGCAGCAGGAGAATTGGTACGTCAGACGTTGACGGGAGACATCAAAGGTTTTTTATGACGTACAAATTTCCCATTTTTTTTGTTTTTGGCGGACAACCCCCTTCTAATGGACATACTTTAAAACCAACGAAGAGGTTATTTTTTTTTTTTTTTTAAATTTCCCCAAAAGTAATGAGTTACGGGCCATAAAAAACACCCATTTAATCACGCCGATCGCCATCTTTTAAAAATAAAAATTCCCAAAACCCCAAGTTTTTAAAATTATCGAAAAAAACTAAATCACGTTAAGGGACAACAAAAAAGATTTAAAATGAAAAGTTTACAAGCCCTTTCAACCTTTTTCTATATTGAAAAATTTTTTTAATGTAACATTTTTTTTTTGAGATACAGGCGTTTAAAATTTTCAAACAATGCAACGTAGTATTTATTTTTATGATGCATTTTTTTTTTCCCCCAAAA